>JAXCGZ010007563.1:35000-147500 GCA_037179515.1 Halocaridina rubra
GATCCGTTTCTCTAGTTTTTCTATTATTATATTCCAATTCATTTCCATTGTCATCTTTTCGTCTTCACAATAAGAAATTCCCAATATCTTTAGATTATATTCTGTTTTAAGCCAACGAAGAGGCCAGTCATTTTTACCATGCCATTTCCCTATCCCAGTTATACTACTTTTATCTCTATTTAAAAGGGCACCACTTGCTTTTTCAAATAAATGTATTTCCTTAAAAACCTCAACTATAGATTCCTCTGTTGATACAAACACAGATGAATCATCTGCAAATCCTTGCATGCAAATTTTCCATCCATTTGGAAGCTGTGGTGATATTATTCTTTTATTATTCTTAATACCTAAAAAGAGAGGTTCTTGGTAAATTACATATAACATCATTGACAGTGGACATCCTTGTCTCACAGATCTCATAATTGGAAAAACATCACTCAACATTCCATTAATACTCAACCGACTGCAACAATCTTTATATAACATTTTCATCCAACTAATATACAAATCTGGAATTCCTAACTTATTCATAATTTTAAACAAAAATTATGAATAAGTATCAAATGCTTTATTCCAATCTAACTTCATAATGGCCATTGCATAATTATTTTTATCAGTATAATGAATAATGTCTCTAATATTATTATTGCAATGCACTATTGATCTACCTTTAACACTGCAAAACTGTTCAACAGAGATCAATTTATTCATTACCGTCTTTAATCTGTTGGCCAAAAACTTAGCAATGATTTTATAGTCTACATTCAAGAGTGAAATTGGTCTCCATCCACTCAGTGTTTGATCTTCACTTCCCTTACTCAACAATATTATTATGCCCTCATTTTGTAAGTTCGAAAGTTCCTGTCTGTCCAATATATGTTTTATCACTTCAAAAAAATCATTTCTAATTATTTTCCAAAATTCTTTGTAAAATTCTGATGGTAATCCATCTATTCCTGGCGCTTTCCCTGTACCCATATCTTTAATCACATTCCCTAATTCTAACATACTAATATTACCAATTAAATCTTTACGGTCAATATCATTTAATTTATTACAACATAAATCCAGTAACATATCTTGTAACTGACAGTCACCTTCCACCTTATCATACAAGTTCCCATAAAAATCTTTAGCATGAGTTAAAATTGCTTTAGTATTATTCAATATCTGTCCATTGACACCTTTTATATTCTGCATTATCTTATTATTTCTATTGACTTTCTCTTTCTTTAATAAATATGGAGACATTTTCTCTCCTTCAATTTTATCTTTCATTCTAGCCCTTATTTTCACTCCTTCACATATTTCATTCTGAATCCTTTATTTTATTTTTCACTGAATGTATTATATCAAAGTCTGTAATTCCTACATTAGCCTTTTGGTATAATTCTTTTAACCTACATTGTAGTAAGTTTATCAGCCCATATTTTTCTGCTAAGATTTTTTTTGACATTTTAACAAAAAACTTTTAATTTTCTCCTTGCAATAAATCCACCACTTGATCAAGTTATTAATCTTATACTGCTCTCCTTTTAAGAACTGCCATAGTACGCTAAAATTTTCTTTTACATCCTCTCTATTTAGAATGCTGACATTTAATTTCCACGTACCTTTACCTTTATTAGTTGACAAAAAGTTGATACTAGTAATTACCATTCAATGATCTGAAAATGCTATAGGTACTGTTTTACATGAATTTATATGATTAAACAGACTTTTAACATATATTCTATCAATACGGGATGCATAATTTGTCTTAATATATGTATAATCTGTTACATAATTGATACTTGCAGCATCTCTAAAACCAATCCCTTTAAGTAATTCACAAATTTTTTTTGATATTGCAGTTTTATCCAAAGAACTAACATCTTTTACATGAGTTACACTATTAAAATCCCCTGCAAAAATTGTGTCATCTATATTTAGTCTTAAATAATATAATAATCTATCAAAAAAATCTTCTCTTTCTCTTTTCTTATTCGAGCCCGATGGAGCATAAACATTAAGTAAATGAATTTCCTTACCACCAGTTCTTATCTTTAAGCTTAGTATTCTACCTTCATAGTCCATCTCTTGTTTTATAACAGTTATAGGAGACAATCGTTTACTGATCAATATTGCAACACCTCCTTTTAAATAAGTAGTTGGATTTATAAATACTTCATAATATTGCTCTATATGATATAATGAATTTCCTGCCTTAATGTTATGTTCTTG
Organism: Halocaridina rubra; assembly: GCA_037179515.1. Taxonomy (NCBI): domain Eukaryota; kingdom Metazoa; phylum Arthropoda; class Malacostraca; order Decapoda; family Atyidae; genus Halocaridina; species Halocaridina rubra. The sequence continues at coordinate 37,224 of JAXCGZ010007563.1, forward strand.
CAACATTATTATGTCTAGTTTATAAAGATTAGCAAGAGAAATTAATTTTAATTCTTTCCTATCGTCATTCAAACCATTGATATTTAGCGTACATACAGTCAGAGCCATGAAAAATATATATATATATATATATAAAAGAGAATATAATGTGATAAAAAAAGAAACATTACCCTACCAACTTTCGTTTCTTAACATTACTAATTTCCAACTTCTTATTCTTTTTTATTTTGAGTTTACCTCCTTTTTTTACTTTAACAAACCACTGTTCTTCCTTACACTCCTCACTTATCGACATTCCTTCAGAAAATGTTTCTTCACCGGTTTCAGTGCTTGACGATTCGCCATCTTTATCCGTTGTTTCTTTATTTATTTCCGTTATCTCATTATCTTCCAGTATGTCTTCTTTTATAACCTTATCTAGGGCATTACACACTTCTTTGTCCTCTTCATTTACGCTTAATTGAGTAAAAGTTCCTTGATCCATATCTTTATTATCTGCAGTCCTATGCACTTCCACCGTTGTTACACCTGTTTCCAAGGGTACATCCTCTTTCCTCTTGTTAAGAGTTTGATCATCATTTGGGAATGGTTCCTCTTGACTGCTACTAATGTGTGTCCTTTCCTCTTCATTTTCATCTGTGCATTCACTTTCATCTGTACATATTCCACTGGCTAATTGTATTTCTTGTACTAGCGGCTCCTTTGTTTTTTGTTTGTTATCTCCATCCTTTGTTTCATTGTCTGCTCTTCCCTCCTCTAAATTCCCTGTAGAGTTATCTTTATTAGCATTTACTTCTTGAATGGTGTGTCCAGTCCTCTTATTTTCCTCTACGTCTTGTGCACTATTCCTTTTCCTTTGAATATCAGGAAAATCTGTAGTATTATATATATTTATCCTGTCATCTAATTCAAAGTAACAATCAGCGGCCATGTGATTCTCCCTGCCACATTTAAAGCAAGTTTTCTGCTGTCCATTATAGTAGAATACGATATTATAACAGTGAATATTTAATGAGGAGGGTACACTCCTCTTCAATTCCATCCTAGCTGTTCGTATACCATTTAGAAGTCCCTCAGCCTTTCCGTATGCAAACCGGTTTAATCTGATTCCATAAACTTTTCCATAATTCTCAAGAATTCTCTCCAAAATTGCATTATCCATATCAAATGGTGCATAGCGAATGGATATATAAGTATATTGTCTACTAAAGTTAATGATTCTGACCGTTTTGCCATTACCAACATCGACATCTTTCTCATCATACTGATCACAAAAAGCTTGAAAGATGTATGATTTACTAAATTTTAAAACATACTTTGTCTTGCTTATCTGCTGAAATCCAACAATATCATCATGCTCAATTTTCAGTACTTCAAAAATTGCATTGCACACTGCGCTATAATCAGAGCTAAATGAAAAAAAGAGCCCTATGGAGTCTTGTCTCCTAATAGGCGGAGAAAAAGAACTCATCTTACATCAGGCTGTTTATGACGCAAGAATAGTCCTAGAGCATGTTCTCTTTTCGCCCATACCCCAAGGGTACCGCCCACAAAAGATTATGCTTATAAATCTAAGACTGTGCACTATATACAAACACTTATAAGCACAAATCAATCACTGTCACATTAAGCCTAATGTCTCAAAAAATAAAGTTCCAAAACGTTCTATTTCACTGAAATAACGAAGAAATATACAGCGCTTTCAAAACGATGTTTACAACTCCGCTTCTCCAACTCGACTCTCACACCTAAATTCACTCTATTAAGGTATATAAGACTTGAAATTTGAATTAAGATGAGTTATGTTACGGTACGTTAGTTAGATTCGGTTATTCAAGTACGTCTTACCGTCCACCAATATCGGCCCTAACACAAAAAGTTGTGATTTCCGAGAAAAACAATTATCAGAGTTTTTCAAAACCTATCAGTAAACATGGCCGAGTCCAAAAATTGAAGGGGTGCATAAAATGAATCTTAACTTATTTTTGGACTTTTTTTTTTTTTTTTCTAGGTTTCGATGTGTTTTGCACTAGTCTGATTCTTGATTTTCTTGGAAATCACCATTGTTTGTGTTAGTGCCGGCATTGGTAATCGGTAATGGTTACTTAACTTGCCCAAGTAACTTGATCAAACTCAAATTTGAAGCCTTACATGCCTTAACAAAGTGAACTTGGGTGTTTTTACATCAGCGTGACACATATCTGGTAACGCTGATATTTTTAGAAAGCTATGGCCGGGTGTGCAAACCAAATCCTAACGATAGTTAAGTTTGATTTGGTTAGGTTGGGTTTTATAAAATTTTGGTTAGGTTGTGTCAGGTTAGGTTAGGGTTGGTTGTTTCAGTATTGATTAGGTTCAATTGCATCATGGTTAGGAAACCAAGAAATAGATTAACTAGATTCTAAAAGGTAGGATTCACACTCAAGTGGCAACCATTTGGCTATTACCTATTGAATTGGCAGTTGTCCCAAGGAGTAATGATCGTACTTCCCATTTTAGGTACTAAACACATGAGAAAATTATAAAACAAATGTAGTAAGAATAATCCCTCCAGACAGTTCGATCCTAAGGCTTCCTTCAAGTGACAATTATTTTCCTATTCCTACATCTACACTGAATATTCTGGCAAATTCGTAACACATCAATTATTATCCCTTTATCTCTGACAAGTCACAACTTTCCCCATATCCTTTTCTATTTGCTCTCTTTCTCATCATTATTATTCTTGCAGCCTTTCTGTATTATATATTTCTTATCATTTCTAGCCTGAAGCTGCGACATTTTTCTTAAATGTTTTTTAGTGCCCGGGACAGATGAGGGAAATTTCCTTGGTCTGTCCCGTTGCTAGACTCATAGTAATAAGTGTCCACTAGTGATGATAATTCCACTCAATAGTAAACACAATCCTCTCTTACAACCCATCGTCCCCATTTTTTTTAATTTTTGCTTATTTTAAATTAATCTGACTTAATCAAACCTAAACTGACCAGGCAAGATAGTCCCTTTTTCCCTTGTTGGGAGGCATTATTCTTACTTGATTCGTTTTTTATGCCAATTTCTTATACATGCTGGCAATTTTGCCTATAATAACCCAAATTCTTGTATATCAATTTAAGCCAAAGAAACACCTTGTTTAATAATGTTTGATTTTTTTATAATGTAAAATTCTCTTTTCTTTTCTTTTTCAGGGGAGTTGGATGACAAAATGAAGTGGCTGAAGAACTTCGAACGCTTATTGGAAATTCAGAGAAATATTGTTTGGCCTCCAGTTACTGAGCTTGACCCCAAAGTTTACATTCCGGAATTTCTCAAGGTTGGTATAATAACAGATATTGTACATAATGAAGAATCCCATAATGCCCCGTATAAGATGATTGATGCCTTGATATGCTCTGTGAATGATAAATAATACACACTGTAGAGACATTGATCCCCTAAAACACCTTGTAAAGATGAATAATCCAACAAAGATTCCTATAAAGGTACTCTAATAATACACTCTGGTAAAAATAGCCAATCAGTACACCTTGTAAACATATTTAATCATGAATATCCCTTTCTCCCTTTGTGATTTTGCCTCTAAACCTCCATACTGCTTGTCAAGAGTCTGTCACTTCAGTGGATGCATAGCCAATCCATAACCGAGTCACTCAATAATAGAAAAATAAAAATTGGATATTGATTCCACCCACATGAAAATAGAAAATGCTGCGATAACTCTTTATTACTTAATACTAAAAAATCTGCATCTTGGCTCATTGATTACATACTGTATCCAGCTCAGTTTATTTGTTTTGAATGGCCTCATGTCTCCATCCACTGTTCTTTAAACAGTTTCAAGATAAAAATGGAATTTCAGATCAAAACTTAGCACGAGGGTCTGCCCCTCTCTTTTTTTCTCATGCTTTATTTAATTTTCGTGCTTTTCCCTCCAATTCCCTTATATCCTTAATTCCCTCCCCTTTTTTCCCCTCCTATCCTATCCTAAAAAAAAAAAAAAGTTTCATACAGTTATAGTGAAAAAGATAACACAACTTTATGAGCTAAAATATTTAGGCTTAAGTATTCTTGCAAGCTATTGGAAAAAATTTTTTGTCAGTACAGTAGTACTGTATTTGCTTTACATATACTATGTTGATATTGTTTTGTAAAGTAACGTATGTATTAAACTTTGATTTGCCTTTCAGGGTACCTTGTGTAAAGGGGGGTTTACACTGTCAAACGGTTCGTCGAACGCGGATCGACAGACAAGTGTGTGAGGTGATGTTCTAACGTGTGAACGGGGTATTTGGTTGTCGAACACGTTCCGTGTTTGACAACCAAATACCCCGTTCACACGTTCGAACATCACTTCAAACACTTGTCTGTCGAACTGCGTTCGACAACCGTTTGAACGCGGTTCGACAGACAAGTGTTTGAAGTGATGTTCTAACGTGTGAACGGGGTATTTGGTTGTCGAACACGTTCCGTGTTTGACAACCAAATACCCCGTTCACACGTTCGAACATCACTTCAAACACTTGTCTGTCGAACCGCGTTCGACGAACCGTTTGACCGTGTAAACCCCCCTTAATGGAACATATGTAATAGAACATTTATTTGTATTTCAGGGTGCCATATCACGCCAGCCCTGTGAAAGGCTAATAGTATCACCCCGTCGCCAGATCATCCTTGAAGGTTCTCTACATATGATCGACAGCAACAAACCACAAGAAATGTATGTCATATTATTTGATGATATGCTTCTCGTTACAAGAAGGAAAAAGGGCTTACATAAAAAAGTAAGTAACCTTTCCCAAAGGATATATATATATATATATATATATATATATATATATATATATATATATATATATATATATATATATATATATATATATATATATATATATATATATATATATATATATATATATATATATTTAAGAGTGTGACACCAGGACAGGCAGAAACTGCCCTCATCAACAAAGGCCCGGGCACAAGAAAATACCAAGACGAAGGAAAAGAAAAAGGTTAAGGACAAGGCAGAGATGAGGTAATGTCACACAAAGGAAAACAACAGACAGAAGGAAACACTCAAAGTACAGAAGACCCAGAGATATGGAGGACTAGGCTCTGAGATGACGATAGATCTGCTTTTTGAAGGATGAAAGGTCATAAGAATTAGAAAAGACAGAAGGAGGAAGAGAGTTCCAGAGTCTGGATGTAGATGGGAAGAAGCAGTCGCTGCGCCGACCAATCCGCGAGCTACAAATCTCCACACAGTACTTGTGAGATGAGCCGCTTGGCGAGTGTTACGCGGCCTTGGCAGAGGAGGAGGGATGCAACTCGCCAACTCATCAGAGCAGCGATGGAAGTAGTAGCGATAGAAAAGCGAAAGGGAAGATACCTTACGGCGAAGAGAGAGAGAATCCAGGTTAGAAGTAAAAGAAGGATCATTAATGAGTCTGACTGCCTTAGATTCAACCCTATCAAGAAGATAAGTAAAGGAAGAAGCACCCCAGATGTGTGAGCAGTATTTTAAGCAGGGGCGGATAAGACCTTTGTAAATTTTAAGTAACTGCAATGAGGAAAAGTAATGAAGAAAACGAAACAAAACCCCCAATTCTTTGGATGAAGATTTAGAAATTTGGATTATGTGATTCCTTCAAGACAAGTTAGAGGCTATATGGATTCCTAATATATTGATAGAGTGTTTAAAGATGAGGGCTTAGAATAATAGTGTTTACTTCTATCAAAGCAGAAAATATATTTGTTATAATTGAAAGAGACCGATGAGAATGTTTAATCGCTTTTCACAGAGTGTTTCAGACTTAGAATATTTTTTTATTTAAAGAATATCACCAATAATTAGTAATAGCATCTTATCATTATGATATTACAGATATAAAAGTCAATATATTTACTTTTTCGATAGAGCATGGGTAGAGCTTGTATACATTGAAAATAAAATAGGTATCTAAATAATGTGGACTATGCAAAAATAATCTATGTTAAGATATACCATATGATAGGATTAGAACATTTGCTCGTTGTTTTCAGCCCTGTAGAGGGCGGTTTACACGGTCAAACGGTTCGTCGAATGCGGTTCGACAGACAAATGTTTGAAGTGATGTACGGGGTTTTTGGTTGTCGAACACGTTCGACAAAAGTGTTCGACAACCAAATACCGTGTTCACACGTTCGAACATCACTTCAAACACTTGTCTGTCGAACCGCGTTCGACGAACCGTTTGACTGTGTAAACCCCCCTTAAGGGATACACTACTCAGTTTTAAGCTCCATGCTATGAAGACTCAGGAAATTTTGGTTACGTACACATCACAGCTATCAAATTAATGTGTGATTTCAAACATAGAAATAGGCAGATCAACAAAAAATTCAAGAATATACAGAATTTAATGCATAATTAGAGGTTCATATTAAAAACAGTTTTAAAGATAAGATGCTCATAAGAGATGAAGACTTATCTGCCTGTGAAATGTTGGTCTTCTGTCACTTGGTGAATATGATATACATCCATACAATATCTTTTATGAGTGTAATTTTACGAAAATCCGCAGGATTTCACAGGTCCATAATGGATTGCAAAAATTTGTGCTTCTTATCTTTAGATGAGTTTATTCAAAGTACATTGTTTTCGTTTAATGTAGATGAAAGAAGAGCAGCAGTGTGCCATATATCAAAACTAAAGCTGTTTTACTTTGCAATTCCTTAGAGCTCAAAGATAATACAGTATTTCTCTCAGTCCACTTCTTGCCATTGATATATTTCAGCGTAGTATTTCTGAGAGTGAATTGAAATTTTGTACATAAACTGACCAGTTGTACCTCTTTATCAATGAATTTTTAGTTTCTTTAGATTATTTTAATAACATTTAAGATGTTTTAACCACATACAACGAAAGAGCTGAATATATATATATATATATATATATATATATATATATATATATATATATATATATATATATATATATATATATATATAAAGCCAAACACAGCAAGGTGGTTTTTAACAAATTATTGGACAGTAAGTCTTCAGCACAATTTCTCTGTAGTTGCTCTTCTATCACTTGTTTTGTGGCAAGAAAAGAACTTTAGGAATGGAAGCAATGACTAGCCTACCATCGTAATTATTATTATTATTATTATTATTATCATTATTATTATTATTATTATTATTATTATTATTATTATTATTATTATTATTATTATTATTATTATTATTATTATTATTATTATTATTATTATTATTATGTGTTATTATTATTATTATTATTATTGTTATTATTATTATTATTATTATTATTATTATTATTATTATTATTATTATTATTATTATTATTATTATTATTGAAACACGTTTTTATCTTCATTGCATTCAGTATGATATCCAACATTGTTACTTATGATCATATGTCGGTCTTCATCTTGACCAGCCTGTCGACACCTTTCCTATCGATTTTAGCCCACCAAAGAAAGCTACATTTTGAGAATGGGTTTTAAACCTCATATTCCCAATCCCTTTTAGATGGTTGTATGGTGCACATTGGATATGGGAAATGTATTATATCAATAATCTACGTATAAGCAAGCAATTTTTCCCATAGGTATAAGTTGTAATGTCATGAAGTGAAAATCAAATACAATTTATGTCTCTAACCTTCAGAAATCTCTGCTTGCTACTGCGAATGTATTTGCATCTCACAAGTCAACCCCTAGGTAACGTTTCTGTGTTTCAGAAATCTTCGTTGACAGAAAATTGGCCCAGTTCGTGTTCAAGGGGTTCCACCGGAGGAGAATCAGCCCTCCGTTACATTGTTTACAAGCAACCATTGTCTCTGGATAGGTTCTTCATTCATGATGTGACTCCTCATGAATCTGCAGCATCCAAATTGGAGGCAGCTTTTGTGCTAGTCAATTTGAACCGTTTCCAGCAGATTGTGGCTGTGTACACTTTTCAGGCTCAAACAGAACAAATCAAGGTAAGTTTTTACCAATTTTGTAGACGTTGCTACTGATCATTATGACAGATAAGGAGAAACTTGATTTTTTATAGTAGTTTTCTCATTGTCAACTCTCTGTAACCTCTTGTCTAGAATTTCATTTAATAGTTTTGTAGTTACGGTCTGAGGTTAGCAAGGGCATGCACTCAGGGCAAGAATTACATCTGCCAAAACAAGACCTTCGCAATAAGGCAACACTCCTAGCCCTTGGTAGAAAAGGGAGTCCGTGACGTAAAACCGGAACAAAAAAGTTTTGTAGTTTAGAGTACTTTATTAGTAATTAGCAACATACAGTGGACCTAAAACTGATTATGTAAAATTCTATTTTATCCTCTTAATTATTTCCCGTCATATTTTATTCTCTGTGGCAAAATATTTCATTTTTTTCTCTTCTAGTATTAGAGGAAGAATAGTACAATGAAGGTTTGGGTGAAAAGTTACATTATGGGTTAAGTAATTAATCTGGTCATGTATTGTTTTAGAATGGGCATTTCATGTGTTATATAGCACTAGAATTGATAACGCTTTAGACTGCAACATTGCAATCCAAAGCTGTAACTCTAAATTATAGAAGTGTGTGGTATTATTGTGTGGTACATACTAACATTAATTGTCATGCGATTCTCTAAATAGTTTATAGAAGTACTTGATTATATTTCTTAGTAATAGTTTCATTAGCATGCTACTCCTCAAACTGCTCTGTAACTTTATCTTGGTCATCTGTGATTAATGTAATTTCAGCAAACTTGGCTCCTAAAGTTGCGTGACACTCAAGATAAGTGGAAAAGGACATTGCAGAATACAGTCTTTAGGACACAACGTTTGCCTTCTTCAGCTACGACTCCACCAAAGGGAACTCAGTTCTTGCGGGAGTCAAGCTTACACAGAGAATATCCATAAGCTATATATATATATATATATATATATATATATATATATATATATATATATATATATATATATATATATATATATATATATATATATTATATATATATAATTATTATTTTTATTATTACTGTATTATTATTATTATTATTATTATTATTATTATTATTATTATTATTATTATTATTATTAGAATCCCCTAAAGTTCTCATGGCTAGACATTAATTTTCTGTACACACACACTGTTATTGATAGAAATTATAGCAATATTCATTGCGTATATGCGGCTTGCCCAACTGAAAAGCAACTATCGATGTATAAACTCTTTTAAGTTATCAAATCCTCAATCATTCTCCTCATCGATATTTGCTCATATTTGTAATCAACATTTGCTTTTTTCACCACATTTCAGTGTTTATTTTGTTTGTATTCCTCTACAAATTCGTCATTATAGCAATTGTATTCATAACAGGCATATAAACAGTAGTATATAATGTTACATATAAATTATAATTTGTTTTGCCTTTTTTTGTCGACATAAGTGCAAGTTTTATTGGATGCAATCGTTTATTTCAGACTATGCTAGTATTTTTTCATTATTCGTCATATTTTTTAAAGTATCTGTTTCATGCCTTTCCACACACTTTTACAATGAATTAGGACCAAACTTGATCAGATCAGTGCTATTTGTTTGCTTACACCATTGAGAATTGCTTCGACTCTGCACCTCATATTTACTTAAAGTAAATGCATTAACGTTGATAATTATAACACACACAAAAACAGTACAGTTTTAAATTTCGACTATTCCGTATGTAGTTTCTAGAGAAAGTAACTCGTACATATAAATTTGGAGTTTACAGTACTGTAGATGTTTGACTTCCATTCTCCATGTCTCCAGAGTATGTGATTGCTTCTATGCTTCAAGTAGCTTTCACACATCATGGGTCTTGTAGCATTATGATGAGATGCACAGGTAAAAATGAGAAATTACGTACAGTATCTTATATTTTTTTATTATAATTCCCACATCACACTGAAACCAGCAGAGTGGCCACAATTTAATATAAAGAGGAGAGAAAATTTTCCAATTTCGCCTCTTCCGTCAGTAGTCATGTAGTAAGAAAGAAAGGGATGGAATTCGTTCTCCCATTACCACCAATATCCATTTAGTCAGCTTTTACGACATATACAGGGAATGAAGGTGATTTTTTTTTTCCTCTCCGTCTTCAAGGATAAAGTTACAAGTACCCATTGATTCGGCAGGGTTGTCGCAAAGGCAGCATATAAATTAAGGTAGAAAGATAAAGAGCAAAATTCTATTTTCAAGTTCTGAAAAACGGTATGCTTTTAGTCTTATTACTTTGCCATAAAATACAGATATCCTAGTATTTTAACCTTTACACATGAATATCACATAACAAAAAAAAAAAGGAAAAAAATTGCTATATATCTACTGTCTTATTTGGCTCAGTGAATTTTGATATGACATTACATTTCTCTCTTCATATCACTTTTGTTGGCAAAAGAGGAACGAAGGTTGATTCAACCAATAGTAAAATAATAAGGTTTCAGCTTTCATTATGGCCTGTGTGTGTGGTTGAGTGTCAACTTGAAACACCTTTCAGTAAATTACAAGGTCAAAATAAAATACGAGTGTGTAGAGTAGGAGGAGGATAGGAGGGGAAAAAAAGGGACGGGATTAAGGATATAAGGGAATTGGAGGGAAAAGCACGAAAATTAAATAAAGTAAGAGAGAAAAAAGAGAGGGGCAAACCCTCGTGCTAAGTTTTTGTAGAGTAGGTTGTTTCATGCTCTCACTCGCATGACAAATTATCACAAATACATATGGAAGTAAACCTCTTTATACAATCCCATCGTTAGGTTTAATTTTAGTTTAAGCTATTTACATGTTACTATTATTATTTTTATTTCTATTATTATTATTATTATTATTATTATTATTATTATTATTATTATTATTATTATTATTATTATTATTATTATTATTATTATTATCATTATTATTTTTATTATTTTAGTATTGTACTTTGTTTTGATTTTGTGCTTGCTAGCACAGTTTTCTTGTAATAAATAACCCATTATGACATTTCAATATATATATATATATATATATATATATATATATATATATATATATATATATATATATATATATATATATATATAAAGAAACTCCAATACCATCTTTGCAGCAATAGAAGTTGGTAAACTAAAATCAATTTCCAAGTGATAAATCTGCCAGAAATGTGATATGTAAGTTGTATGATCTACAGCAACATAGTAGGTGTAATATACTGTAGAGTCTATAAATATGAAAAAGAAATATGTATAAAGTATTTTGAAATCATATTTATATGTTTGTACCCACTTTTTCAGATTCCAATTGTAGCGTTAGGTACCCAATAATAATGTGTTGTAACTCGAAGGAGCTAAAAAAAATTTTGCCTGCAGCAGCTGTTAATCAGTGTTTTAGGATAGATCATGGCTGTGTTACTGAGTTAGCTTAAGTCATTTTCTAGGTCGACCAAAACGTCATCTTGGTTTGGCCCTTGCATATCGAAACCTATGCCAATTCCTGATCTATAGGCATTGCTGTTGGGCAGATCAGATGTGAAATTCTTGGTCCTCTTTTCCCAGTTCCTTATAATTCATGCTTCTGAAAGTATCACTGTATATTGGATTACATTAGATATAAAGTGCAAAAACATTAAAAAATTTTAGCATTGAAATAAATTATTTGTCTCATAAAGAAAAATATAAAAAATTAGATTCCTTTTGTGAAGTTAGCACACACATTGTTAAAAATAATAATAATAATAATAATAATAATAATAATAATAATAATAATAATAATAATAATAATAATAATAATAATAATAATAATAATAATAATAATAATCATCATCATCATCATCATCATCATCTCTGTACAGAGGTAGGAATTTCTCTTGTACAGGACTGGTTAAGTCAAAGCATGCACCTGCTTGCTACTAGCACTACGCACTCCATCATAACATCGCACCTTGGGGATGAAATGTCACTGCAAATCGCCCTCCTGCTGCACTGCTTGGGTCACACAGCATAACTGAGGTATAGCTCATCTTCCATGGGCTAATTTTTTTCTTACAGTACACCACAATCCATGAGGCTTGCAGAGGGCCCAACAAAGAGGAAGGCAGCTGTTCTATGTTAAAAAAATATTACAGAAAATGATATCAACTCTTACTACACAGAGTGTGAGAGAGATTTTCTTTCTCTCTCATAACCAAGGATAGCCTTTTAGTCGCTTTTTACAACACACATGGAATACAAGGGTAGAATTCCTTCCCCACCACCACCACAAGAAATAAATAAAGAGTTTATTTTCCCACACTTGCTCAGTGTTTTAAACTAGGATGGGGTAGGTGGGTGTGGTTTGCCACGAAATGAATTGGTGAGAGGTCAATTAGCTATGGCTGCCGGGCCTCACGGTACAAGACTTTTGCCCACTTAACCTGTGAATGGCTCCGTGTGGTAGGGAAGGAATTGTGGTGACCAGTGACATCCCTTTTAGTATGCTGTTACGCAGGGACCTTAAAGGAGCATTCAACTCTCCCATGATCAGGAATATTGTTTATATTAGGATAGAGTTCTTACTCCTCCACCAAGTCCAAAAATTTTCTTTCAGTATAGGGATGACATTTATTCTTCACCTCCAACACCAAGGATATCATTTAAGTCATCTCTTGCATCATGTAGTAAAATCAATGAAAGAATAATATGTAACCTACCACAATAAACTTATGCAACTTTGCAGTATGAAGTTTATTATTATTATTATTATTATTATTATTATTATTATTATTATTATTATTATTATTATTATTATTATTATTATTATTATTATTATTATACTTTCCTTTCTTGACGTCGGCTACCCCCCAATTTAAGGGGGAAACAGCCACAGTATATGTATGTATGTATGTATTATTATTATTATTATTATTACTTAACAATTCATACATGGAAATTGATATGATTATTCATGAAAATTAAGTGAATTAAAATATGCAGTATTTTAAAACGTCTTTATTTGTAATGTTTTTGGGAAGTGGTAAATTTTCGATGAAGTAAATGAAGCATGATTATACTGTAAGTTGGGAACTGTAGTTCTAAGGTATTTTATTTCTGTACTGTTGGGATGTAGATGAGTTTATTATATATATATATATATATATATATATATATATATATATATATATATATATATATATATATATATATATATATATATATATATATATATATATATATATATATATATATATATATATATATATATATATAATATATTTTATATATATATATATATATATATATATATATATATATATATATATATATATATATATATATATATATATATATATATATATATATATATATATAAGGAGAAAAGATCCTAATTCCATCAAATAGAGCATGATCTTTTTCCAGTTTGCTTATTGCTAGTATTAGCTATCATGGGTTTTGATAACTATGTTCCTTGTACATTAACCTTTTTATCCATACATTCAATACACTGTCAGCATTAGGGATTCATTTTGTGAATCATGAATGTTCGTAAAACATGACTGTTCAATACTGTGTACCAAAATTCTTTTTGTAAATCATACGAGGCCCCATGTTTGTATAGATCAACATTCGTATTTGTCTTGCATTACCGAGAAAAAAAACCTAGCAGTGTACTGTTGCTTGCTAGGGCCAGTTATTATATAACTGAGGAACAATAAGAAATCTCTTTGGCTCAATGGGTGTTTTATCATGTTTCATTCTTGGGACAAAATATCAGTATCTAGTTGCAACGGAAGCTCGCAACTGAACATTAGTATAGATACAGTATGACTTATGTTGAATATATTTTAGTGTTTATTCAGTGCTATGAGCAAATCAGGTATACGTTTAATCAGGCGAGTGTTGAAGAGAAGGTAATATTGTGAAACTATAATAGATTTGGTAGGAACCACTTTTAGCTCTGTGAGTGTGATAATTTAACAGACAATAAAGTCAGTGATTTAGAAGTAATTATTTTATATGGATATATTTTACGTGACCTCACTTCTCTCGCTGTGACCTTCTGGGGAGACAGGTCACCACCAGACAATTGGAGGTCGGGTTAACTTTCATTTCATGTGAAGATATGTATGATTGGTTGTGCTTGACAGAGTCCTTCCCCTGCTTGTCTAGATGTGTTCACTTGTCAGAAAAAAAAGGAGCGAATGGTTTGGTTCCCTTTAAATATAGAAGTATTTCATTGCCATAGCACGATGCATTGTTGATGTTTTGCACACATAGACACATCCACTCATGCATACATACACACACACACACAAATATATATATATATATATATATATATATATATATATATATATATATATATATATATATATATATATATATATATATATATATATATATATATATATATATATATATATATATATATATATATAATGGATACATTTGTTAAATTTTCACCATTTACACATATGCACAGTTACAAAAAGTATGTTGAAGAGCCACTCAAAAATCATAAAGACCCTTCACTCTCACTAAAGTTTATGGAACAGCTATTTTGTATTTATATAATTTCCGTTTAAATAATGAAGTAACTAGAATAACTAATACTAAAAATATATATATAAACGGATGTGGCTTGATAGCCCGTCCTTCTCCTTCCCCCCCCCATGCCATTTTTTTATATACTATCCCCTGCATTATGTCTGTAAATCCTATTTGCAGGTGAGATGAGCAGAATTGTTCATTAATTATAGTCTTTTGATACCATTGCTGCTACTACTTCTTTTGCTTCTTATTTGACTCTGCTTTGATCTTTGTATTCACAAGCAGTCATTCTTACATTCAGCTGCATATTAAATGTTAATATAAATCCCATCCAGAATATCATACATCCCACAAATTGATGTTGTCTTTGAGGAAAATACAATAACAATAATGATCTGGCTACCTACAGTAAAAGGTGATTATAGAAATCATGATGGACCAATATACAGTATATGTATATATATGTAAGGTACTGACTATAATAAGAGAGAAAATTGTAAAGAAACATTCTCTGATAAATGTCACAATTGTAACTCCCTGTGGTATGATATAATAAGTCTTAAAATATAAAAGAAGAGTATATTTTTCATTAATATATTTAATAAAATAACAAGAGGTGGTTATATATCTTTTAGGAATTGGTTTTAACTGAAATATTTCTCTTTCTGATAGTAAAGCTTGGAATTGGTTTAACGAAGAGATAGCTCTAAGAAGCGGATTGCTGTCATGCATAGATTGATTTTATATGTATATAATGCTTACTGTAAATGAAAAATAAAAATTGTGGAAAATTGTTCGTGAAAATTATTGGCTTATGTTCTTCAAGAAGAATATATGAGAAAACTACTGTTATAGTAATTATTTAAAGAAAAACTAAATAAATTTAATATAAGGTGCATTGGCTGCTGTCTCCTTACCTCATTTTACAATAAATACTGGAAGGTGCCAAATACAGCCTGAATAATAATAATTTGGGCAATGAATGATTGTTTATACATTGTACAAATAAATGTGCCATAAAGACATTGTGTCATTTCACCTGTGCTTTGTTATCTTCTTCAATTTTATTAACCCAAAATGTGTTTCCTTGATACTAAAGGTATCCATTTGTCTCATTGAAGTAGGATTCAGTTTTACTTTTCCTTTGATAACTGCATAATTTTTATTCTAAAAAAATATATCAAGGAAACAAGTTTTATTCTAAAAATTTGTTGCCTTGATATAGGAGGGATCTCCAATTGTCTTTCATTGAAGATGGACGTTCGTGGTGTTGGAAAATGTGGGTAGCTTTTAGGATGATAGTCCTTGCAAGGAGTAACTCTACAGGCCTTCCTTCTTTAATTCTTTTTTTTTATTTGTGAAATATCCTTGGACCTTATACTCTGCTCAAGGGACTCCTTCCCATAACAACTTTATTAACTGCTTGTAGCATTATACTGTAGATAGTTTTCACTTAATTATTCTTTTGGTTATATAATTTTTCTTTCTTTCTTTCATGAAGTATATTGGATTTGTTCACCAAAATTATGTCCTTTTAGCATCATCATTTTCAAGTTAGTTTTGTTTTTATGAAAATATTTATGTGAAGTATTATTATTTTTGCTTTAAGGTTGTCTAAAGTATTTGTGATGAATAAAATGTTGAATAATATATGCAGATTGACCTGCTAACTTGGAAACTGTCATTATCATTAAGACAATTGTGTACTAATATTATATTCTTGTTTTCATGACAAGCAGTGCTTCAGAGGGCAATGTACTTATGGGTCAATGTAGTATGATTCTATTGAAGAAAAAAAAAATTCATGAAGTTGGAATGAAGAAAATTGTTTTGCAGTTAAGAGATGCCAAATAGCAGTCTTTGAATGTATTTGGAGTACAGTTCAAAAGTAAGTGAGTTTATTAAAACTTGATTCTTCTGGAGAAATGGGCATGGGCATGTCAACCTCTCTAACACTTGATTTCAGGGCATTTTAATAAATGTACCGATTAGTAATTAAATAAATTATATAGGATGGATTAGATTGGAAAATGACTAGTTGACATAAGTCAGCTTACATTCTGGTTTTTTTTTATCAAAATTGCACAAGAGTACTCTACTGTATTTTATATCTATGATTATCCCTTTATATAACCACCAACACTGTTTGTTGCCATGCATCCAGTCAAGTGGTGTAGTCAATCTGGAATCAGGTCCAATATAAAAAAAGAGATGGAACGGTAGTTTCAACCACATGCTAGCGTTAATAATCTGTCTTACAGGTTATACGGGTAATGGAGTGTAGGTTCCACCTCAGGGAGAATTATGAAAATATGCTATCCCTCTCCTCACAGTTACTAAGCCATCAAAAATCATTATTATCTCTCAGAAGTAAAGAAAAGGCTCTTGCATTATGCCTCCATATAGATAAGTTATTTCTACTTTACCTTATATTATCTCACTGTATTTTAGTTTAATGGAATATGCAATGGTTCAGAATGACTACTATTAGGTTTTCCTGTCAAGTGTCAAATTAGGGTATTTATATTGTGAAAGAAAATTTTTTTTAACTGGTCATTGCAAGGCAGCAACCTGATCTCCCCGAGGTTTTGTTTATCAAAGGGATTTACTCAGAGAGAGGTGGCATAGGAGAACGCGTACCTGAAGGTTTGACAAATTGTCCTAGTACAGAATCTCATTGCAAGAAAGCCATTAGTGCTAATTTTCATCGGTTGGCAGTCAGTTTGCTATACTAACTGGCTATGTTATCTGGAATGTGTTTTCTTAAAGTCATGGATGATTCTTTATAAGACTGCCCCATGTTCATGTGACACTCACAGTTTTGTGTTTCTGAAACTGATATTGCGAGACCCATTTATCTTCGACATTTTCTAAGGGAGAGGTGAAAACAAATTAACATGCCGGGGATTCAGTTATGTACATCAAGGTCTCAGAGGTTGCATGCATTTCCATTCGTAAAAACCTGCACAAGCAACTTTAATCTGTCAAAGAGCGTCACATTCGGTGCCTACCTTTGACTAAGCTACTCAGGATCCAAAGATGAAGGTCTCCCTTTAAATAGGAAAATATTTGGGAAAAGACATGTCAACCATACTGCCATGAGGTAAAAGTTACTATCATAATGTGGGGAGCTATTTGGGAGAATTTCAGGGGAACTGGAGATCAAGTCCTGAAGTGAAAGTGCACTATGTGATCACAAAAGGCCTAACCAGGAAGTGAAAAACATTGGATAGGCTCAGAAAATATGAAAACAATTATGAAGGGCCGTTGGGGGAGATTTTAAAAGCTGAGTAGTCGAAGACGCTCAACCAAATTTCAAAGATGCTTGTTTGTCATTTCAGCAAAAAAAAAAATCGAGATACCAGAGTAATAATCGGCTGCTTGACCCTGAACAAGTACATTCCCAGTGGCAATTTCAGAATGTTGACAAGAATGGAGTATCTACACCACTAACGCAAACTGACATATCACAGTAGCCATTACTGTGCGTTGCTTCTGGGTTTTAAGTCTGGCAACGACAAAGGTTTGCTACCAAGTCATCCCTTTTGGTCACAGTATTGCCCCAGTGTCGTTTGCAAATTCTTTCAAAGCCACTTAGAAAACTCTTGGAAAGGAACATTCAAGTGGCTGCTTACTTGGACAATTGGCTAAAATAGAGGCATTTGGAAATATCATGCTGTGTTGCATCAGGTGATATGACACCAAAAAATTGTCTTGATAAACTACAAGATGTCACATCTGCTATCTTTATGGACTTTGAATATCTGATTATATATTGACATCTGCCCACCAATTTAGAGGCCTCCCCTTGTTCGAAAAAACTGGACCTGTTAAGAGCAATAATTTGTCTAAAAAGAAAACCAAAATCTTCGAGATGGAAGTTGAAAAGGTTTTGGGAACTTCCAACATGCATCCATTATTGACCTCATTTTAAGAACCAACCTAAAGGAAATGAATGAAACCCTTCATTCAGCATAAAAAAAGAGGGGCTTTAGGACGAGGAAGGAGCTACACCATTTCCAAATTACAATATAAACATGGCTTGGTGATCAGAGACCAGCACGTTGATGCAGTGGAAGCAATTACTCAGTCATTATGTTTTCCTCCGATAAAGCAGCCTTCGAAAATTTTAGAGCGTCAGTACCCTTAAAATGTTCCTTATCATTCCTCCTGCTTCTATACATCTGAATTTGAGGGAGTTAACATCACAAAGAAATTTATAACAAAACAGCAAGAGACTAACTGGTCAACCTTTACCACATTCAGGATGGTGTCAGGATAGTCTTGAATTTCTCAGATTTTCTATTCTCAATAAAGATCTTTATGTGGCAATAATTGCTACCTATATATCAGTCTTGGCTAATCTTCTACACCGTAGGTTCAACATAGATGTCTCCGACAGTGTTTATCAATTTCAATACACATTACCCAATGCAGACATGGAACTTCATTTAGGTAAGAGACTTTTGAAACTGCATCTCTTTACCTAGGAAATTTTGCTTTTTGACACTCGTGCCCAAGCCATGTTCCCTACCTCATTTGCCTCCACCTTCAGAATTAAACAATTACCTGTGTTTATAGAGGAGACCATTTTTCAAGCAGCCTGCAGATGGTTTTCTGTTATTTCAGTTAGACTCAGATATCTTATCGAAGTATAAAATATCCACTCTTTCTAGGACACCAATCCTCATTACCTAACTCCAAAAAAAATTAGCAATACCCAGTGAATGCCTTAAAATTCTAACTTAATATCTCCTGTCATTACAAACCAACTTCTTCGCCTTACAGGGAAACGTTAGGCTCTCCTGTAAAGCTGTGCCAGCCAAAATGTAAAGCTTACCCCCACGACATGAGAAAAATTGCCACTACATTAGCATTCAACCCTTTCATTGTCATTCAAGACGTGTGTGTGTGTGTGTGTCACTACTTAAAGGACATTAATAACTGTGAGAACCTGCACTGTACCATCATTACAAAATAAGGAGTGTGAAAAAATAATAGTAATTGAATGGAATTGTGATGTTTCAGTGTGTTGTGCACACTACTCATATTGCCCTCTTTAACTCTTGTAATTGTCCTCTGGATCTATGCCTTATTCACTCACCTTTGCGTAACGTTAAATTTAATTTTTTAAGTACTTCAGGGTGACCGTTATTAGCCTATGTTTCTTATAATTACCTCTAGTTTGTACTAACCAATTAATCCCACTTCTGTGTGTTCTATTGAATGTACTTTATTTATGGCAACTATTGTTACTTCTTTTTCTCTAGATTATGCTTTGGCTTAACTGAGCCACTTCTAGCGTACCTTTCAGCAAAAAGGATTCCTCCAAAGCCTCTGTGTATTACTCCATATGTACTTATGTGTTTTTCTTTGTGATACAAGTCACACTGAAAACTATTCAATGAATAATTTGTCTATTTAAAAATAAAACAAATAATGATAGATAAGTCAGTAGTTCAAATTGACTCTATAGTCTTGCCAAGTCTAGAAGTCCCCTTTCACCCTCCTTATAATCGGTGTTTGTAATAATCTAGATGGGATGCATGGATGCAAACAGAAAATGGAGCTCTGAGGAAAGAAAAGCATATTTTTTTGAAGTCTCCATACAGCCCATAAACACCCAGCCTGCCTTTCCTTACTTTTATCTTGGATGTCTTAGTCTCACAAGATAAAACTTTGTTTGCTTTATTGGTAACGGCTACAAGAGGGTAATTATATTTCCCCATGTCTCTGTGAACTGCGGCCTACACCCCTATTGCCCACAAAGCTTGTAAAAGAGATTATCAGTGTGAACATTTGTCTGGAACAGGTGTTCCATCTTTCTTTGAGAGAGACTTTATTCAAAACTGGCTACTACCTGAAAGAGTGACTCTTGACAATATGTGTCGAGAAAGAAATATACGATTTTCCTTCCTCAAAGCAAGTTTATAAATATTTTGAAGATGCCATATACCAATGAAGCCAGAAAGAAGGCCTAAGCTGAGACAAAAGAATTGAGGTAGTAGGGCGTAACTTTGTCTTCCCCATTATTGCTTCTTCTTTTGTTGTGTTCTGCCGCAAAAAAAAAATAATATTAAGAGGGAGGAATTGCCAAAATACCACTCCCTTACCCCTTTTATCGCCGCCATGATATGTACCTCTTCACCTGAAATAACTACATTAATTTATAGTCAAACGTAAAGAAATGTTTTACATTACACTCATTGGTTTTATGTACATTAATTCATCTTCTCCCAAAAGCCAATACACCAGATACTTGAAGGACAAAGTAAGGAAAGAAGCCAATGACTTGTATTGTATATTAACATGTTTATTTGTTATTATTATTTCTCTTACCTTCAATACCTTATTTAATATAGAAAACATTACATAAAATTACAAAAATTGTTAAGAAAAAATCATTGAGAACACTGATGGGAAGGGGTATGAGGAAAGAAGAGTATGATTTGGTGAGATAAAAAAAAATAATAAAGAGTAATGATAAGATTTCTAATGAGAATTGAATAAATGTGCACGCTTGTTTGCATGGTTACAAGTTATATATATTAGAGAAAACTTAAAGATGTGTAAAATACTACAATTATACCTTTATTTACAGTTATATATATATATATATATATATATATATATATATATATATATATATATATATATATATATATATATATATATATATATATATATATATATAATTACAGCATAAGGTTAAAATAATTTTACAGTACTAATTGCGTATATCATTTTTTACAGTAGTAATTTATATATACACACACACTTCTTAATGCACAGTAGTCATTGGTATTTTACTTTATATATATCAACAAATGTTACGATTTTTAAACATTCACTTTTATTTGTCTTAATATTTTTTTTCAGAATTCTCTTTTCTTGTATGCTTCTTGCTCCTTCATTTTAGGATACTTTATATGTTTATTCACTCTCCATGTTTCTCGTAATGATGATACTAAAATACTGATAATGTCGTGTCATAGTTAAATATTAATTTGGGAGTAGCTTTTGAATTGCTGGATAAAATTTAGCCTGAATAGCTCTTGCATGCATAAAATTATTATTAGTTACTAACAGCAGACTTAATTAAGCATCTGTGCCCTCAAAAGAAGCGTCGAAGTTCACCTTGTCAGCATTACTTTTCATTTCATCTGTGATGTAAAAAAAATTTAGATTGTACTTGACATCATACAATAAAAATCTACAATTTCAGCACCTAATTGAGGGCCATAATATGTATAATGTAGATTTTAATGAACTGCGAGGCTTTTCTCTTTCACTGCTAAATATCTAGATAACTGAATGTAATACGAGGCCATACTTAAAGGTCTCTACAATTTTAACTTATAGAACACTATGCTGGGTCAGAAACTATAAGTCAGTCATTCAGGCTTAAACTGCAGTCAAAAATCATTCAGGCAATTGATATAGGAGTACATTCAAGCTTTAGTGCAGTTCTTAAGTTAGTAATTAAGAATATAAAATTGTATTTACACCAAAATATAGAGAAAACTGGGGTTTGAATTTCGAGAATAAAGCTTTATCGTTGAATATCTGAATCGGGCTGGAGATGACGTAATTTCATTGCACAGATGATTACTACTATACTGAAACATTCTATTTATATGTAGTCTTCATTGAATATGAATTGTTCAAAGAAATTACAACAGACTGTATATTACTTACTTGCAGATAAATTAGCATTCCCACTTTTCTTTTTGTGAATAAAGGAATATCCAATAAAACCAACTCCAGCAAACAAGACCAACACAGCTACTACAATTCCAAAAATAGCTCCTCCAGAAAGTTTCCCTGAAATTATGTAATTTACCATGACAGTGTTAGTGCATGAACAATGTCAGGGTACACTGCTCATTGATTCAATGGACAAGGCATTTCTTTCAGAGAAGCAATATGACCAATATATCTTTACAATAAATTACTCGAGAATATATTTCCACTATATATTTTTAAATTCTTATTTACTAGTCTCTAACTTCATAATAATCTAAAGTACAGCTGTCCCTCAGCTCCCGCTGAGGGACTGTATCGTCCACAAACTTGATTATTTGCAAGGTAAAAATAAATAATAAAAAGAGACAACGCACTTTAAAAAATAATAATAAAATTTATATGTAAATTTAAGGCAATTCCTACTGACAATATATAAATTTTACACTAATATATAGCATACTATAAATGAGACTTAAACATATTAATCCACTCACCTCCTATGAGAGGTCGACGGGTTGTGGTGTGAGGTGGTAAGCCTGTAGGATTCGTATGTTCAATATCTTGTTCTGTAAAATGGATACATTTATTTTACTTTATTGAAAAGGGTTCCTTTTATCATGAAAGGAGTGGAGACATTATGTACCATGTAATCTTCAAAAATAATTATATATATATATATATATATATATATATATATATATATATATATATATATATATATATATATATATATATATATATATATATATATATATATATATATATATATATATATATATATATATATATATATATATACCTGTATATTTCAAAAGTCCTTCATTCATATGATTTTCAATTTTTCTTTGGAGGTAAGCAACGAACGGTTCTAGGACAAATGCCCAAAGACAACTGCCTCCAGGATGATTGCCCTTAAAAAGAGTATTTTTATCTATCATAAGTACATTGGTAAATATCTTTTTCTTCGTTATTTTCAGTGTTAGGTTACATAACATACTCTAACCCAACCTAACCTTGAAGATAATGAAAAAAAGCTATATCATTGTAATTATGACTGTTACCTAACCTATCATATCCTAATCTTGTAGATAACAAAGAAAAATTACTATTATCAGTATGATAAATAAACATACTTGCTCTTGGGGGCATTTGTTCTAGTGGAAAAATGTCCTAGGAGGGCAATTGTTCTTGGGGGCAATTTTCCCAGGGGAAGTTGTCCGGACAACTAACGACGTTCATGCAGTGGTAAACTTTATTCAGTATTTGAGAATAGTTACAAGTCTACTTTTTAAGTTCTGCACTCATTTCCTCTGCTACAATGTTGACTCTAGAGCAAAGGTGTAAAACTGTTTCATGGCAGGAGTTGCAGAACATTGCTCCTGTTTGACGTGACTAGGCAAGTTTGGTATTAGAAAACTAAACGAGAGTGAACATTCTCTACAGTGGCAGAGTGTCACAAAGCTTCATGACGTCATCCTAAATCTGCCCACTGGCATCAGCTTTGCATGGCTTCTGTTTGAAGGACTCATCTCAATACAGTACAATCCACCAGAGCATACTACAATGCTGATTGTGACACCCAATATCTGCTTGTCGTTACAAAAATCAAGATCATAGTCCAAAAAATTCACATAATAAACCAAGATAACCCAGGTTAAGCACAAGGTACCTGAGAAATCTGGATATTGGGGTAAACAGTTAAAAGAGCAGATACAATAAATACAGTTGTTCTCCCTTTATGAAATGTGGACCTGCTATAGATTGTTATGTGAGAAACTAAGCTCAAGTATTTTGTTCTTCAGGATCTGCAAAACAAGACTGGATGGAAGTCAATGCATTCACTCTAATGCCATTCATAGAGGATACACAACGGGCTTCCCTAAATTTCAATAAGATGCCATCACATACCACAGCAAATCAGCTAAGGACTGCGAAGGCCAAGCTGCAGAATAAAACACATCAATGTGCAAATGAATATTGGAAAAATCTATGTTAAGACATAAAGATGTCTTCAGAGCTGGGAGACATCAGGATTGTGTATGAGAGGCTAAGGATTACTTCAAATCCACAGCTCACCAAAACTGCACCACTCACGTAATTTAGTGAAGATTTGATTAGTGAAGATTTGATTGTTGATACGTAACAGCAAATAGATAAATAGATGGAACACTCTTTAAGTCTATACTCACAAACAAGAACAGTGGATAACAGCTTGGAGAACACTATTCCTCCACTCCAGCAGATGACTGAACTGAACAGAGAGCCCACAGTAAATGAACTGGCCCAGGCTATAAATCAACTTTCAAATGGCAAGTCATCAATTAATGACAACACACTGGATGAGCTACTAAAAGAAAACAAAGACGTCCTTCTACCACACCTGCTTAAACTCCTGATTCTCTATTGGGAACAGGGTAAGGTTCCCCATGAAATGAGATAGCAAATATGGTAACATTCTACAAGAACAAGGGGATAAAGGACACTAAGAAAGGCATTTCTTTGTTCAGTATCACTGGGAATGCATGTGCTTGAGCCATCTTGAGGCATCTTCATACACTGGCAGATAGAGTTCTCCCAGAAAGTTAGTGTGACTTTAGGTCTAGTAGATCAACCATGGACATGATCTACACTCTATGTCAACTGCAGGAGTAATGTCACTTCTCATAGCTACCCTGGATATGACCAAAACCTTTCACACAGTCAGTGTACCAGTATATGGCACTCGACAGAATCAGATGTCCTTCCATACTTTTGCATCTCTCCATCTACTTCCATAAGGACATGATAGTTACTTTCCAGTTATATCATTCCTCATCTGACAGCTTTGATATCAAAAGCAGGGTAAAGCAAGGGTGGGATTTGGTACCCACCCTCTATAGCATCTGTTTTGCTGTTCCTCTGAAGCGTGCTGTTTTGCAATCTCCAGGTGATATTTTTTTCTGAACTGGTGGATGGATAGCTCACTTTTCAACTTTGCATGTCTAAAGCCAAAAACCAAGACCAAGGCACGATCCAGGTAACATCATACTAGACATCAAATCACTTGGAGTTGTCAAAAAACTCTGCTACTAGAATCCACAATTACTTCCTCTGTGTAGCTGGATGAAGAGATAATCGTCAGAACTAGCAGAACATAAACTACTTTCAAAAAACTCTCAGAGTGTGAAACAACAATGCTTACAAGACTAAGATTATGATTATTGAACCATGTCTCCATAGTATTCATCTGTATGGAGCAGAAATTTGAACTACATACTCAGGGCAGGAAAGAAGATTGATCTTCCGAGATATTTTTGCAAGATCTTAGATATCAAATGGCAAGATAAGATCACAAACACTAAAGTCCTCACTCGAGCGCAGCTTCCAAGCATGATATCCCTCCAATGCCATAGATGACTCAGATAGTTGGAGCATTTCAAAAGGATGGAAGATGGTCGTAATCTAAAGCTGATGTTCTTTGGTGAATTAAAACAAGGGGCAATATCTCGAGTTAAACCAAAACTTAGATTAAAATACACCTTTTGATGATCTCAAACCATCTGAGTCTTTTCTTGTACTTGATGGACATCAGGCTGGGAAATTGTGCTCAGGTGAGGACACTGAGTGTTTATGACCTGATCTTGCCACTTGATATCCATGATCTTGCAGAAACATATCAGATGGAGGGTATTCAGTCGTCATTCCTGGACAGAGTATACTGTCTAGGTTTCTGCTCCTTGCAGAAGAGTATTAATGATGCATGCATCATTAATCATAATTTTAGTCGTCTTTGAATGAAATTTGTTGTCCCAAGCTCTCTTAGTGAACTTCCCAAAGGTTTTTGATTTCTTGCCATTTCTGATATTTATTTCTTCATCCAGGGCCACAGAAGAAGTAACGATTTTGGATCCAAGGTTGCAAAATTTAATAACTTTTAAGTGGATTGCTTTCTTGTATGATGCTGCATGAAGTAGCACCATTTTGTATAAGGAGGACTATCTTCTTGATGCTGATGACAATAAAGAAGGCTTTGCATACCCTTGAGAGATAATTCATCATTGTTTGAAATGATTCAATGTGAGAAACCAGTGCCACATCATCGGCGAATAGAAGATCCCTGAATTTAGATGTCTTGCTGTTGGTTTTTGCATGAGCAGCAAGCCATCTTTCCTCCAGTGTAGAAAACCACTGTAGAAAAACAGCAAAACAGATGCAAAAGAGAGTGGTGTCAAGATACACCCTTGCTAAACTCCACTCCTGATAGTAAAGCTGTCAATGTGAAACCATCAAATCTGACACTGGCTTTCATGCCCGCAAGCAAGAAGATGCTGAGTTGAAGTGCTGGAGGACATATGATTCTCTCAAGTACAATATACAGTCCTGGTCTACAGACTGTGTCGAAGGCTTTGGTCAAATCCACAAAAGCTATGTGAAGTGGCTTTCCAAGTATGCAACATTTCTCC
The DNA here is from genome assembly GCA_037179515.1 of Halocaridina rubra. Taxonomy (NCBI): domain Eukaryota; kingdom Metazoa; phylum Arthropoda; class Malacostraca; order Decapoda; family Atyidae; genus Halocaridina; species Halocaridina rubra. The sequence goes on from JAXCGZ010007563.1 coordinate 63,939, forward strand.
GGCAGTTGGTGTAGATAGATCATGGCCATTGTTGACCTACTAGACCTGAAGCCACACTGACTTTCTGGGAGTATCCTGTCCATTAATTTCTGAAGACACCTAGATGAAACAAGCAAATGCTTTCCCAGTGACGCTAAGCAGAGAAATGCCTCTGTAATTGTTACAGTCTCCTTTGTCCTACTTGTTCTTGCACAATGTCATGATATTTGCATCTTTCATTTCACGGGGAACCTCACCCTGTCTACAGTAAAGAATCAGGAATTTTGCATGTGTGGTAGAGGGACGTCATTGTTTTCTTTTGGTAGTCCTGCTAGTATGTTGTCGTCACCAGGTGACAGGCCACTTCAAATTGGTCTATATCCATATACCAATAGGAGCAAGCAGACGGGGCAGATCAGCACCTTACCGGCAGGGGGCTGCCCAGCTTAAGACGGGAGTTAGCTGATCTGTGAATCTGAAAAGTCACTCTGAATGCCAGAGGGTGGCCCGTGACACCTATTCTGTCATCATATAAGATAACTTATAACCCACAATTGCCTCCCTCCTGTGTTATGACCATGTTGATTCAGCCAGTAAGGTTCTAATCCGCCACGTCTACTAGCTCCTATTTTTTTTTTTTTTTTTTTGAGTGTGACACCGGGACAGGCAGAAATTGCCCTCATCAACAAAGGCCCGGGCACGAGAAAATACCAAGACGAAGGAAAAGAAAAAGGTTAAGGGCAAGGCAGAGATGAGGTAATGTCACACAAAGGAAAACGACAGACAGGAAAAACAGTCAAAGTAAAGAGGACCCAGAGATATGGAGGACTAGGCTCTGAGATGATGATAGATCTGCTTTTTGAAGGATGAAAGGTCATAAGAACTAGGAAAGACAGAAGGAGGAAGAGAGTTCCAGAGTCTGGAGGTAGATGGGAAGAAGCAGTCGCTGCACCGTCCAATCCGCGAGCTACAAATCTCCACACAGTACCTGTGAGATGAGGCCGCTTGGCGAGTGTTACGCGGCCTCGGCAGTGGAGGAGGGATGCAACTCGCCAACTCATCAGAGCAGCGATGGAAGTCAAGTAGCGAAGCAAACAGTCCGCAAAAAGGGAAGATACCTTGCGGCGAAGAGAGAGAGAATCCAGATTAGAAGTAAGAGAAGGATCATTAATGAGTCTGACTGCCTTAGATTCATATATTATATTATGATATATGGAGATAGATCAACATCGGAAAGCTGACGTTAAATAAAAGCACCAGACAAAATAATGAAAGGGAATTCAACCGCATAGAAGTCGGGAACATGGCATGTGAGATCAATATGTACCTGACTTGACAAAACAGATTTGGATGAGACTAAAAACATCAAAAAACTACAATCATAGATAAACAACTGAGAAATCTGAATGTGGACATAGGTGCTCTCCAGGAAACAAGGCTGGCTGACTCAGGATCTGTAAGAGAAACCAACAACACGAACTTTTGGAAGGGTTTTGGATCTGATGACCCTCACCTTTGCAGTTAACAACAAATTATTTTGCAAAGTAAATGCACCACAAGGAGAAGCTGAGGGAATCATCATCATAAAATTCAGCACAAGAACTATTCCAGCACATGTCATCAGTACCTATGATCCAACACATACCATGGATGAGGAATTCAAGAACAATTTCTATGAAGACTTGCAGAAAGCAGTTTAACGTATACTAGCAAAAGAACAGATTTATATCCCGGGAGACTTTTAGTGCTAGAGTTAGTGCATTAAGTGGATATAAAATTGCTGTCACTGTATGTATCTATTCATTGATTGGTAAAGTGTTTTATTCATTGCTATATATATATATATATATATATATATATATATATATATAATATATATATATATATATAATATATATATATATATATATATATATATATATATATATATATATATATATATATATATACAGTTATTATATATATAAACAGAGAGAGAGAGGAGAGAGAGAGAGAGGAGAGAGGAGAGAGAGGAGAGAGAGAGAGAGATAAAAGTTGACTGTTAGTAGTTGTTTGATGCAGTTCCATATATACAGTAAAGGAATAATTCACCCCCCCTCTCTCTCTCTCTCTCTCTCTCTCTCTCTCTCTCCTCTCCTCTCTCTCTCTCTCTCTCTCTCTCTCTCTCTCTCTCTCTCTCATGATTTAAGTCAGCTTAATTCATTATTATTATTATTATTATTATTATTATTATTATTATTATTATTATTATTATTATTATTATTATTATTATTATTATTATTATTATAATTATCCAGTAGATACTTAATAGACTATGTTTGCTAAATTTTAGGCCATTCACGTTGAAATGACGATTGGCTGGTAACAAGCGCTTGAGTTTCTCTCTCTTTCTCTCTCTTATATCATGCATGTTATTATTTTTATTATTATTATAATTATCATCATTGTTATAGCAATAAAACTGTAATGAATAGTATCAGCATAATAAATACAGCACAGCATTGTGCTGTACACTGTTTCAGACACACATACAGTGGATCCTCGCTCCATGAACCCCCCCTCCCCTGAACAAATCGCCCCTTGAACACTATTTACGACCAAATTTTGCATCGCCTCCCCCAAACAATCCTTGAGTCCTGAACACGCATACACATGCACATCCTGCAGGGCAACTACGTTCGTGTTCGCCTTGGCGACCGCATGGTTGTTCTTTGCTCTGCATTGGTGCCCATGCTGTGTAGTTTGTTAGCACTGTGTTTGTAGTTTGTTCATGTTCTTTAACATGAAAGTGACAGTGGATTTAAAAAGCCTAACGTACAACACCGTAAACGAAGAAAGAAATAATTTCTAAACATGTAAATGGTGTTGGTGTTTCTGATCTCGCCATGCAGTATAACATGGCGAAATCGACCATCTGTACTATTTTGAAATATAAAGGTCTTTAAGGTGGCTGATGCGGCTAAAGGAGTAATTATATTAAAGAGGAATAGGTCACAGCTGATATAAGAAGTAGAAAAGTTATTGTTGGTTTGGATAAAAGAGAAAGAGCTGGTTGGAGATTGTTTTAGCGAGGCTATAATATGCGCTAAGGCTCTACATATACAACATGATACAGTAGCAAACACTGAGTTCTAGTAGCGCTAAAATTGACGAATTTAAAGCCAGTAGAGGCTGGACTGAAAAATTTTGTCAACGAACTGGGATTTATAGCATTGTTAGGCATAGAGAGGCGGCTAGTTTAGACCAAAAGGCAGCAGATGCGTACATGCAAGAATTCGCCAAATTCATGAGAGTGAAGGTTATGTTTTGCAGCATGTTTTTGACTAGTGCTAGTGGGGACTGCAAGATTAAGCCTCTTTCAGTCTACCACTCTGAAAATTCGCTCGTTTTTAAGCGCAATGTGTTGAAGGCTAGCCCTCTGCTAATGTGGAGTTCAAATCCAAAGGCTTGGGCCACGCGGATATTATTCATAGAGTGATTGATTGAAGTGTTGCACCAACTGTGAAGAAATATCTTGAGGAAAGAGGTTTGCCCCTAAAGTGTCTCCTCATAATGGACAATGCTCCTGCCCATCCTCCAGAGTTGGAAGAAGACCTTGCTATAGAATACGACATCAAACAAGTTAAAGTTCTGCCTTCCAACACCACTCCTCTCCTCCAGCCCATGGACCAGCAAGTGATTTCTAATTTTAAGAAGCTCTATAAGAAGAGTCTTTTTGTCAGGTGTGTACAGGTCACCAACGACACGGATTTGACCTCTCGTGAATTCTGGAAAGACCACTTTAATATTCTCCACTGCACTGGCCTCATTGACAAGGCATGGAGGGAGGTCTCATAATGCATGTTGAACTCCGCCTGGAGGAAACTTTGGCCAGGTTGTGTGGCTGATAGAGGCTTCGAGGGCTTCAAGCAGGAGTTAGCTATTCATATTGTGAACGAAATTTTGGCCACGGGCAAAAGATTGGGCTTGGAGGTCAATGAAGAGGATGTGGAGGATTACAAACACGAACATATCAACAAAGAACTAATAGAGTTGCAATGCGAACTGGTGAAGACTCTCCAAAAGGAGCAGTCATCGGAGGAGAGGGATGATAGGATAACTATTTCCAGCAAAAAATTTAAAGAAATTTTTAGTAAGTGGAGTGGTGTGCAGACTTTTATTGAGACTAATCACCCAGACAAAACTGTGAGGAACAGAGCAGTGAACATTTTAAATGACCATGTGATGTCTCACTTTAGAAAATATAGCAGCAAAGAAAACGACAAATTTCTCTGGATCATTTTCTTGTGCCATTAGTCAGAGAACCACCATCCAAAAGAGAACATAGAGAAAACACCAGAATTACAGCCTGTACCTGAACAGTTACCTGACGTTTCTATGGAAGGGGGCTGTCCTATGAAGTAGTAGCCCTCCTCCTCCTCCACTACCATCCACGTGTGCCAGCAACAATCAACCACAAAGGTAAATACAGTACTGTAACATGTTTTATTTTAGTAGAGTATAATTCCTTTTTATTATTAATGTAATTTTCCTATTACAGGTCTTTTATTCATGTTTATACTCATTAAGAAAATTAAAAAAAGGTATATTTATGGTGATGGGGAATGGATTAATTTGTTTAGCATGCATTCCAATGGGAAAAATGGTTTCGCCTCATGAACAGGTTTTAGGAACGGATTAATTTCGTGACTAGAGGTATGACTATATATCTTACGTATGTATTTGTGTATTATTATTATTATTATTACTGGTCACTAGTAGGATGAAAAAAAAATGCAGAGGAGGGGTTTCTCAGTCCCCTGGTCTGTTCCTTTTAATCAACTTTTACGACATGCAGGGGAACATGGAGGAAGTATTCTGCCCCCTCCCTCAGAAGCTAAGAGGAGTAGTTGAGGTTTGTGTGGATCGTGGTGAATGCTTATTTCTTGGCTCGGTCAGCCCTCTAACAAGGGGGAATGGACCATGTATTATTATTATTATCATCCAATAAATACTTTATGGACTATAATTGATACACTTTACACCATTCACTTTGAAACGACGGTTGGTTCATAAGAAGTCACCTTAGCTCTCTCTCTCTCATATCATATGTATTATTATTATTATAATTATTATTATTATTATCCAATAAATACTTAATAGATTGTTTGCTACACATTAGGGCATTCATACTGAAACGACAGTTGGTTGGTATGAAGTCGCCTAATTTCTCTCTCTCTCTCTCTCTCTCTCTCTCTCTCTCTCTCTCTCTCTCTCTCTCTCTCTCTCTCTCTCTCTCTCTCTCTCTCTCTCTCTCTCTCTCTCTCTCTCTCTGTTATATTATATGTATTATTATTATTATAATTGTTGTTATTATTATAATTATTATTATTATTATTATTATTATTATTATTATTATTATTATTATTATTATTATTATTATTACTGTTATTGTTGTGATACACTGAACTGACCCCGAAGAAAAGAACTTGTCAATCACACTCTCTCTGGCTCTCTCTACCATACGCATTATTATTATTATTATTATTATTATTATTATTATTATTATTATTATTATTATTATTATTATTAGTTGTAGTTGTGGTAGTTGTTGTTGTTGCAGTAGTAGTAGTATTCTCATTGCTGCTGTTAGACGGTAGTACAAATAACTTTTCATCTCTTTCTCATATACACACACGATTAGGTAATTAAACACATCACACACATCGTTTGTATCTCCGGATGTTCGTAAGTAGAGGAACGTCTGCATATATATATAATATATATATATATATATATATATATATATATATATATATATATATATATATATATATATATATATATATATATATATATATATATATATAGTGTTTTTTCTCCTGAGTCTCTATGCCTTATTCACATCTACGCATGTACTATTAAATTTTAGGTGAGTATTGTTACTGACATTTTCTCTCAAAGTTGTTCATGGTATGTGTAGGCACAATTTATTAAGTAGCTAAAGAATGAAATTAAATCATTCATTGCTTTTTGGTAATAGTAATACTCATATAATCCTTGTTTTTTTATGCATCACGGGTTAATGTAATCTCCAGTAAATAAAAGATGTTACTGGAGTTATTAGTCTATTTTCCTTCCCAAGAAAAAAGATCCCTTTTTGAAAGGAAAACCATATTTTACTATAAATCTCCATGGGGAGTGTCAATACCTACTGCCTTTTTCATAGGTATTCCTTTCTTGGAAATAAATGTCTGAAACAGAAAAGAGCCAGTTGCTTGTAGTAATATATGAGGTGGGTAGCATAATTTTCTGGCCTCGACGATGTTGGGTATTGAATCCCATTGCCCGTAGAGCTTTGCAGAACAGATTGCCAATGAAAATGTGTGGCTGGAACCGTTCGCTCCATCTCTTCCTCAAAAACAACTCACTTCCGAATGCAGCAGTGCCACCCTCCGAGAGACTTTTTGAGGGCAGTACGGAGACTCAGAAACTAGGATTTTCTTCCTTCAATGTCTCTTTGTGACAATGCATAAAACATTTTTTTAGCCAATCCTCAGATGCAAAAAGTGTTACCAATTCTTTATCCACTTAAGGTAATTGATATTATTCATGCAAAACGTATGTTCATCTTATCATATGCAAGTGGTAAATACAGGCTATCTGCCAGTTCACTTACTGAATAAAACCATTTCATTACAAGTCGTTACAAATCTCCTTCAAGAAAATCGTACAGTTCTCCCTCATATGTTCTAGGGCTGCCTACCAGAAGCACGTACTAGAGTGAAATCCAAGGAGTATCCCTTGCCGCCATGTTTTTAATATACTGTACTTATCTTTATATGAATTAATTTTATTCTATATTAATATGCTGTGGGAAGACTGCAATAAATAAAAGAAATTACAATCAGGAACTGTAAAGTAGAAGAGTCTACTATTTTTTCTTCGTCTCAATGTTTTCTAGGTGCCCGGGCTCGATAAGCAATTTTCTGCCTATCCTGGTGTAATACTGTACAAAAAAAAAATTAAAGGAGTTCTTAATAGGACCGAATCATGTCTAAAGTCTTATGTCATCAGAACAAGTAACTCACCTTTCAAAGCCTTACAAATTGATGGTCTTGTGCTAGCGCAATCAATGTCATTCCACGTCCCTCTGTCTGGGTATATCTCACCACACTGCTCCCAATCGTTGTTTGGTTCGCCATCCTCCCAGTTGATAAAGTCCATTGCAGTATTGTCACTCCATCCAAAACCTTTACATCGAATGGTTGAAACATAAGCTCCAATTTTGTGGGAGTTTATGGCATTTGATATAAGGAATGCCTTTTGAGCCTCAAGTAAAAGCTAAAGGTTTAACTCTTCCTTACATACTACATATAGAGAGTACATCACAAATACTAAGTGGTCTTATAAGCTCATTGGTGAAATTAAGTTTTCCTGCTGAGTTTTAAAAGTACAAGAAGACTGTTTGGTAATTTCTATTACTTACCCTCTGTCATTTGTATCAAACCAGTCCAAAGAGGGTAGTCCACATATTTAATGGCTTTCTGAATGAGGTCTGATTCACTTTGACTATGAATTGACACAAGGTTGCCTTTCTGTTGAATGCAGCTGTAAGTACAAAAGCAATTAAAAAATATGTAGCACACCAAGTAATATATTTGGTGAGGTAAACCTTTACAGACTATATTTTGTATGCAAGTTATGAAAATAAGAAAGATTTTGAGTCGGGACCCTGCTTTCCATACTACTGAGCAAATGAAAGCTGTATCGAGTAATAAATGAAGACATTAAATGCTAAAAAAAATTATGATAAATAAGTATTGTATATTAGATGCCAGAAAAAATAATTAGTACTATAACTGTCTTTTCTCCTCTCAATGGAGAGATTACTATCTACACTCTAAAGCATTTCAACAAATTCCTAGGTCACAAAACCATGTTTTTTTATTTTACCATAATATAACTGATGGTTTAGGTGAAAAGATCATTGTCATATGATAAAAGTCTGCCAACTCACTTTTTGTTACACTAGGGCGTACAGTACTGCGAGACTCTGCAGGATATAGAGTCGTAAAAAAAGAAACTATATCGGCAGAATTAAGGTAAGAAACAAAGAAAATGAAAAGAAGCAAAGGATGCAATTAAATCTATAGAGAAGGAGAAGCGTAACTTTAACCAAGAAAAGAAAAAGGTTGTAAATGGTAAAACATAATAAAATGGCCTGATATGGGGATAAGAGAGTAATATAAAAAAGAAACTTCGAGGATGGATATCGAGTATCAAGAAAATATTAATGCAAAGTAGAGGAACAGAATCTAAAAGAAGAGATGGATTTGTTAGAGAAGTTTTAGCAGCTTAAAAAAAAATCACTTGGTATTTTGAAGGGATGTGAATAAAGCGAGGATGGTATGTAGAAATAGTATCAAGGTACTATGATGTGATCCACAGGTAAAGGGAGTATTTTGAAGACATTCATATACTAATAAGGAGGGAGAGCAATAGCAATGTTTGAAATAATTGTGTTTACGTAACTTTATTATTAAGGACAATAGAGAAAGATGAAGCGTTAAGAATTCTAAGGGATACATGAGGTGAAAAGGGGCGAATGCTATGTACTGATAAAGCCAATATTTCTTAAGAGTCAGAAAGATGATGATGATTTGGTCATGCAGAATGATTCATATTTGTCGTAAAAAGTAAATATAGCAATGGGTTGTTATAGAACTTGGATCTTATTATTATAAGAGGGATAAGAAGATAAGCTGCATTATTCAGAGGTGTCATGAATACAAGGCGCGATGTAATGGAGATGGTTTACTGAAGATGGTGAATTGTTGCATACATGGATTGCAAAATAATGTTAATGGTTTATGCAATATTGAAGTTGTAAGGATTAGGCATATGTCCTGAAGGATGCATGAGATGTTTCTCAGGAAGAATAACCCCAGTACCTGGTAAAGACGCTCCCCAACTTATGAATGAGTTATGTTCTGAATGGCTATTCATAAGGCGATTTGTTCGTAAGTTGATATTTGGTAGGTTCAGGGGTCGAGAGAGAGAGAGAGAGAGAGAGAGAGAGAGAGAGAGAGAGAGAGAGAGAGAGAGAGAGAGAGAGAGAGAGAGAGAGAGAGAGAGAGAGAGAGAGAGAGAAAGAGAGAGAGAGAGAGAGAGAGAGAGAGAGAGAGAGAGAGAGAGAGAGAGAGAGAGAGAGAGAGAGAGAGAGAGAGAGAGAGAAAAAAAATAATAATTCTTTCTCTCTCATGGATTAAGTCAGCTTAATCCATTATTGTTAATATTATTATTATTATTATTATCAGTAACATGCAATAAATACTTAACAAACTATACTTGCTAAACTTAGGGCATTCATGTTGAAACAACGTTTGCCTACAAAAAAAGTCACTCGAGTTCTCTCTCTCTCTCTCTCTCTCTCTCTCTCTCTCTCTCTCTCTCTCTCTCTCTCTCTCTCTCTCTCTCTCTCTCTCTCTCTCTTGTAGGTATGTATGTATTATTATTATTATTATTTTTATTATTATTATTATTATTATTATTATTATTATTATTATTATTATCATTATTATTATTACTGCTGTTGTTCAAAGACACTGAACTGAGGCCAGCGCAAAGAACTTTTCATTCACACTCTCTTTCTCCCTCTCTCTCTATATTATACGTATTATTATTATTTTTATTGTTGTTGTTGAGACGGTAGCACAAATAACTTTTCATCTCTCTCTCTCTCTCTCTCTCTCTCTCTCTCTCTCTCTCTCTCTCTCTCTCTCTCTCTCTCTCTCTCTCTCTCTCTCTCATACACAGTTCGTATCTCCAGATGTGCGTATGTCGGACGTTCGCAAGTAGAGGAGCGTCTGTATTATGGATCTTAAAAGGCTTATCATAAGGAGAACTTGTGGCTATTGGTGCAGTGTGCTTTATGGAAGTTTATCCAATGATGGATACAAAATGAATTTTGGGATGAGATATTAGTGAGTGTATTTGGGGATAAGGTTAAAGCAAAACTATGTTACCTCATCTTGGCAGTCCAAAGTGTTAATAACTGACATAAAAGAATGCAGAAAATTGTTTAGAAAACAGGAAGTAACCAAATTATTATTTATAAATGACAGTAAGGCTGGAGAGATAGTTTAGTTGAATGAGTGAGAAAAGGGAGGTAGAATTTAATGTCACAATAAATGTAAATATCTAGTATGGATAGGACAGAGAGATATAAAGCATATGGCTGAGTACTATAACCTATGAGGAAGTCTTACTTATTTACAGGGAGAGGACATAATATTAGATAGTAGCTTTGGTTTGGAGCTGGATTGCAGAATAGGAAAGACTGTAGCTTTGCTCAGAGATTTGAGTAAAACATAGAGAGGTTACATCTAAAGCTAGCCAATATTTAAAAACTGATGGGGTACCTGTTGCAATATTACTGTTAGTTGTCATAACTGGATTATGAATACACGTAAAAAGAATAAAGATAAATAAAAAATCTTTGAATAGAATTTGGGAGTACGAAGGCTCTAGTGAATGAATATTGAGATACCCTGTAGTACAGCGATTGATAAGGGAGTTTGGTGAAGTATGGAATTGGGTGTAATAGCTGGTCTGGGCATATGGAAAGAATTCATCAGTAAAGAAGATTTATAGGTGTAGTTGATGAAGGTATCAGCTAAAGGTGGGTTTAGAAATATATAAAGGGATGTACTGACTGATGCTTTGCCTAGAAGTGGTGAGGAGAAACAGGATATATTGAAAGCCCTCCCCCCTTACCCCTTTATATTGCAGCTTAGGCCACCTTGATATTATCACCATATATACGATGAAGTAAAAAATCATAGTCTTGAATATTAATACTCATATTTATCCACCTAATACATTTAGGATAGCTCATTCAAAAACATACTCACTTTGTACTAGCATCACTCCAAATTTTATGTTCCTGAACAATAAGATAACAGTAGCCACCACCTAAATCTAGCCATCTCTCGTCGGCACAGTGACCAGTTGTTGGTGGATCAGGAGTTGGCACAGTGCCTGAAAATTACATTCAGTGATTCTGTGCATTTGTTGGATTTATAAAAGAGCTGTCATTACCCTGACAATGTGAAAGAATGAGACCCTTGTACTAATAGTAATCATCCATATATGTCATTTATCTACTTGCTCCCAAAGCTAAAATAAATGCCAAAGTGTAAAGCTTATTTTTAAGACCAGCATACAACAGCACTAGCTTGCTATCTTGTCTTATTACACTCGAAATGCAAACAGTATGTATTTATCCTTTACAGACACATCTTAACATACTACTTTCCGCATTATATAAGAGGCAGTGGCATATTTTTCTTGTGATTGACAAGATGATATGGAATAAACACGCATACTAAACTTATATAAAAAAAAAAACTAGAATATATTCATGTAGTTACTGTCAATATAAAAGTACACTTTTGTAAACTTTAAATAATAAAATATATAGTATTTTCTATGTATGCAGTAACAATTACTTAAGCAAAATGCACAACTGTGGTTAAAAAAAAGTCTGCAACCACATTCCATATGTTGGCTGAATGGGATATGGAAGCAAAGAGCTGTTAACCCTCTGCTTCCTGATTTTTTATCTCTTTTGCCAAAGAACACCTGATAAAAGTGGTTGAGACCACTCCCCAGGTTTAGAAGAATATGGGACTATATTGAACAGATATTTCTGACTTACCATTTTTGTATTTGCATGCGTAATAAGCTTGCCGACTGCATTCAACATTGAACCAAGTACCTTCCATGTCTCTCAGCATAACACAGTCATAATCAGTATCATTCACAGTAGGCTGATCTTTCCCCCAGTTGGTATAGAAGACTGGCCACCCATCTGTCCACTTGTAAACATTGTTATTCTGTTAAAGGAAATGATGAATAGAGTATAAAATATTGTTTACTTCAATTACAAAAATGGATACCAACACATCATATACTTCCCAAAAGGGACAATGGTAATATAATTACATTACAGTTTAATAATATCAAAAGCTCAAAGCAATCACTTATAAAGAGCAATATTTCTCTATTCTAAAGATTCTCATTAGAACATAATAAATTACTGTATACTCTATAATTATGATCCCGTAAAATTTAAGTGATTGAAAAGTTCATGAACAACTAGCGAGTGTAAGCATACAATGGCATAATGCTTTTGAGAACTCTATTAGAGCAAATACATAAATATTCAGTAAAAAGAGATAATTATATAATATGATCCATCATTATCTAAAAATCTTCAAAAAAAAGATATTATCGAAATTTAGCAGAAGTGAAATTCTTATTTTTCGTTTAGATAACAGTTTTATGTCACAGTTAATCTCCATTTAAATGATGGTGGACATAGACTAGTAGGAGCTGGGGGAATGAGGCTGTATTCCTAATGCCCCGTGGTGGGATTGAAGCTACGTAAGTCGCTTCCTAGCTTAGGCACTCTACCACGAAGCTACCACTTCATATTTACTGTGAAATAATATAAGTAAAGCGAGATACACAAAAGATAAAATATTTTTTAGTGTATACATATAAGGTTCCGGTTCCGGTTTTACGTCACGGACTCCCTTATCAACCAAGGGCTAGGACGGTTGCCTTCTTGCGAAGGACTTGTTTTGGCAAATGTAATCCTTACGCTGAGTGCATGCCTTTGCTAACCTCAGACCGTGACGGGGCGCGAACCCTCGACCTGACGCCTCAGAGTCGGAGACGCTACCGACTGAGCCACGGCGACCACTTAGTGTATACATATAAAGTAGAGAATATTGTTCTGATGGATAACGAAGTGAAACCAGAGTTTCTTGGAGGACACATCACAGAATCCAAAAAAACGTAAAAGACTGACTTTATGACTAGCTAATTTGCTTTCAAAGGGAAATTCTTCACTCTAGGCAAATATTTATATGTGAACCTTTAATTTCCTAATGTTCACACTGATTAGGACTTTTGTATTATGGATAGTAAATACTGATAGAAGCCAATGACTAAAAGATATTCAATGTACAATAAGGAAGCAATATGAAGGTAACATCTTTCGAAGAACATTTAAAAAAGCGAAAGTGTAAGTGAATAATTTATAATGCATGACTTAGCACTGGTTTGGTTCTATATTTAGAATGATATTTACCTAAAATTAAGGTCCAGTGTCAATATCTATGGAACAATGACTGTAAGAGAATCATGAAGAATTTAAAGGTACAAAGGAGAATGTGCTTAATCTGTTTCACACTCATTATGTAGCTAATGATATACAAAGATAAAAACAAAAATTGAAATGGTAAATGAGTATGTACACACTTGGGAACAGATATATAAATACAAGACATATGACTGGACAGACAGAAAAAGATAGTTAACACAATAAAACACATAGACACTTGCCTCTAAGCTATTTAGTCCAATCCACAAGTTCTTGTAACCCATGCTATCCATAAGTGACCAGAGTAAAGCATTTTCTGATATATCAGAAGCTGAAGCCAGATGAGCTCCTTCATCTTGGCACGTTTGTTCTGCTTCCTAGATAAAAATATAAGAGATTATATTAAAAAAACAATGCCCCAGGTGGCAGGAGAGAAATAAGTCCATCCTCAAAGTTATAGCATTTAATAAGCACCAACGAAAAGAAATAACTCTTGAGGTGGGAGAGAAAAACTTTGACCCACTCATGTAGCAAGATATATTAGGATGAATTAGGAAAGTAGGGATTGGCATTTACCAAGGAGATTAAAGTATGCTGAACGACAGCTACCTGCATTGATTTTTTAAAAGTTGTATCCACTCTGCTGGTTTCAACGAGAAATTGCTTCTCATATGAAAGCAATACAGTAAATGCCCATGGGTATGTGCTAAGACTTAGTCATCCCCTTTACAATGAGTGAGCAACAATGAGCCCTCATGAAAGCTATTTATCGTGATCTTGTTCACGGTATTTGCTATGCAATAGTGTGATTGTAAAAAAATGTCTATGGTTAGAGATGAAAGGGAGTATTACATTTGTTGTTGTGCATTAATTTTTCTGCCTTTGGTTATGCCAATCCTGCTTACTCCAGCTAGAGAGGACAATATGTATGAAGAATTATATATACAGTAAACGCTGCTTACCAGCCATGTCTTGCCCTCAGCGATCAATTTATAACATGCACCATAGAGGGACAGGTAGCTGTCGTAGGGAGCCGAGCATTTTGGAGGATTATGCTCTGTAATACTGGGATCTGAAATAAAATAATACATTGAGGTATCAAATGAACTTATATCTATAGAAAAATAAATCAATTCATTAGAATTAAAATTTGTATTTTAAGATGTTAAAAAATCTATAGATTAAAAACAAATAATTGCTGAGTCGTCCACGTATTATTTCATCTCAGGAGGAAAAAATCCTCTAATATTCTCCATTCAGAAATTTGTGCATCAAGTACAGAAGCACATAACTAGGAGCAAAATATTGTAGCAGTGCAATGATCTATACATTAGATACACCAATAATCACCCAAACAAAAGAATTATATTTAAGCAACAGCTATTTATTCTGAAGTCAGACAGATTTTGTAGTTAAAATCCGGAAGTTTCTCAATGTTCTTAAATAAAGACACATGTTCTGTACTTTATTAATCATACCCACTTTCCTATATACACAATTTTTTTTGTAAAAATTATCACTGTAGCAAAATATTATTCTCTAATTACTACCTTGAGGCATCTGACAAACATATCCTTTAGAGTAGTCACACCCTACATCATTCCACATGCCAGTGTCGCGATAAGCCTCAGCACAAAGTTCCTGAAATAAAAAAAAATCACACAAACATTCTAATACAAATCCAGTTTTAATCTATTATTTGTCATTAATGAATTTCCTTTACTTAAAAACAGACTTTTAGCTTCTTCCGCAATTTCACACATATTTGCATAATTACACAGACCAAACAATTTTTGTGACCACAGACATTTGAAAATAGCATCTTACCCCAGAGGTACCTCCGTTAGGTTCGCCTGGTGCCCAATTGGTATACGTAACTTTGGACTGGTCAACCCACACATACTCTCCGTCAAATCTTAGACCAGTCCACACGTCCACGTTATATATGGCAAGGCCAGCCAACATGTGAGCTGAAATACAGACACATGCACACTGGTAAGCAGGTAGAATAAGTTTGTAAATTGTCATTTACCAGTCCCTATACTATAGCTATACATACAGTTCTCTTGCTTTATTCTTACTTAAGATGAAATTCACACGGAACAATGACAGGCAACTCGTTGATAATGCAAAATCATACTATCAAGCTGACAGTGAAGTCATATTACAAGACACAGTTCGAAAATAAAGGCGAGAAAACATTAATACTGTATCCCTATGCTTCTATAAGGCACAGCGTATAATAAACTTGGGGAAGAATATTGGCCATCATGTATGATTCACTCACTCAGTAACAATATACACCCAATATGAAGAAGTTAATTGCCTGAAAACTGGAACTCTCATTAATATTCTTTCGTCAAGAGACCCCTAACATTTTTTAGCTTTTAAAAGCGGTTATATTTTCATCATATCAGCTAAGTGCCAGTAAGATAGAATGACAGTCTAATAAGGATTAAGAATTTTCAATAGCACTGCCTGAGTGGTTACAAATAAAAATTGCTAAAACATAAAACAAAAAACAGAAGCAGTTCATCCCACATATAGTTATGATGGGAAAGATAAATCTACTAAATAACATGTATGTAATTAATATAATTTTGACTTGCTACCGGATAAAAAAAATCATTACCTACAGTCAGAGTGTGCTTTCTATGTTGATTGCTATCCATGAAGTATGGAAAAGCACACACCAAAAAATAATGCGAAATAAGAATGGAAACTGCATTACTGTATAATTTTTGTATGAAGTAGCAACCACAGGCAAAAGGATGAAAGGAAATGTAGTTAATTGTACACATTACCTTGTTCGACAGCACTGTGAATGCTGATGAGGTCTGAGTTTTCATGAAGAGCTTTGCAAGCAGCACGTGCAGTGTCAAAACTAGTCTGATTCCCAAAGAATTTCAAACATTTTACACCTGTTTAGGAAGAAAATATATATATACAGCACTTCCAAAATTTAGCAACAAAATTGTTGTAAGGATTTTGTTCACATACAGTGTTGCGAGGCTTCAACTTGTCCTTATTTTCACGTCATCTCAGTTGTACCTTGTAAGGATAAAAGCATCATTGGGGGAGGGACTGTTAGCCCTGTGCTCTCCTATCTCTTTAAGTCGCTTAATATGACAGGTAGAGAAAACATGGAATATGACTGAAATATTTTCTCCTCATTAAAGAAAAGCTATTGAGTTTTAATATAATTTTATTTATGAAAAAATACCGTACCCATTAATAATTCATGTACTAAAATATTTACATCGTTTTCATGGTTAGCAAGCAGTTTTTATCATTCACTTCTTGCCACTGATTTAAGATAGCAAGATTTCTCTTAAGAGAAATTATTCAAAATAGATTGCAAGTAGTGTGGAATAATCATATTTTTAATAACTTTTATGAAAGCGAAACTCTAATTACTAAATATAAAGAATATTAAAATTTAAGAAAACATCACAAGATATGAGGGCAAGGACTTTATAATAAAACTTTTCATAATA
The DNA here is from genome assembly GCA_037179515.1 of Halocaridina rubra. Taxonomy (NCBI): domain Eukaryota; kingdom Metazoa; phylum Arthropoda; class Malacostraca; order Decapoda; family Atyidae; genus Halocaridina; species Halocaridina rubra. The sequence continues at coordinate 80,568 of JAXCGZ010007563.1, forward strand.
TTTCACCCCACACAGTGGTATACTATACTACCGAGGGAGGCCACATTTACTACGCAATACAATCTTGTTACTATTACATGCTGATGTTCTTCATACTTACGGAAATTACCTTAAGCCCTCTCCATTATACTACATGGTTAAAGTATGCCTTTTGTATCTGCAATCTGTCGCGCTCAATATTAACAAGACATCACAAATAATAAATGGAAGAGGGATATTAAACTTGTGATGGATGTTGCAGTACATATGAAAATTATATTTAATGTCAAGAATTTGTTTATGGCATCTATATTATTGATTTTTACACATTTAAGTCCACTAGTCAATACAATAAGTACCTCAGTAGATAGTTCCACAATAAAAACAAAATCTGGTTTGGGATGAAAGTTTTCTTGATGAGAGAGGTTTTTTGATGAGTGATGGAAGAAAGGCTGTCAGAGTATATATTTGTAAAATATCTAAAAGCTTTGCTAGATGAGACAAAGTTTGATAAATTCTACTGCGTTCATAATAAGATCTCATGCAAACACTTGTACTGCAACTTTCACAAAGAAATTAACGTGAGTATCGATTGATATAATAGGATCACTTGAATTCACAAAATGGTTCGGAATAAACAGTCTAGCTTCGATGAACAAAAAATTAGCAAAATTCATCACAACCTTGGATACTCTGGACAAAAGGGATTTAAAGCCTCCAACATGTAGACCACCAAAGTGCTTAGCAAAGCATCTAAAGTCTCCACATACACTATCATTATAAATACAAATAGTTAAGATCAGGCTCATGGGAAAGCAGTACTGTCATGCTTCTAGATACTTCTTCACATCAAATCTATTTGCATTGCGTAAGGCAATGTCTAAAAAAGACAAAAACATCAAAAGAGATCAAGTAGGAGAATTAGAATAAACATTGTCATAGGCATTTTTTCATACATATTGGCTCTTCAAACTATCTCATTAAGAATAACAGAAAGCCCTATCTTCACTGAGGATCCTAAGTCTTCAGTATTAGAGAATAGCACTTCTTACATATGAGAAGTTCATCAAAGGCTATTATTAAAGGTATTACCTAAACAATATATCTACAAGAAAACAATGGAAGAGAGCACTCATGCCTGTATAGCTTTCTTGGTTAATGTGAATCCAGTGATATTCCTCTAGGGTCCTAACAAAGCACCTTAATAAATTATCCTTAAGATGAATATTTCTTTATTAGTAAGAGAATGCAGCAGAAACATCTTGCTGTCCATGAGTTAGGATACAATGACCTCTTGTTATGAGGTCTTGGCAAGCTCCCTGATATGCAATCTTGACCCTCCTTGTGTGAATACGCCTAATCTTCTTACCCATATAATGAGACATTATTATAGTATGACAGTGTTTTCCTTAACTGGCACATATCATTTAGTCCTAGCTCGCCCTCTAGAATAATAAGCATGGCTTTCAAGAATAAAAAGGATTGTCGTTTATATGGATTCCTTATCACTAATTAAAATTCACTCTGTTAACTTGCAGGAGACAGAATTCTAGGTTAAACCTGGAAAAATAGCACAATCTGTAGTTGTTTTTGTATTTCTAGCACAGGAGTAACAGAAACTAACTTCTGTGTCTATCTATGCCTTATTTGATTCAATGTGTAACTTGGCTATGAAAAATTAAGGCCTATCATAAGGGCACACTTTTACAATATTTGTCTTCGAATATGCTGTTGAGCAAGTGCATATTGCTCAAAACCCGAGATTTCCACCAACAAGCTCCTTACTGATATTATAAAAAATGCCTTTCGGCAACAGAAAAAGTAATTGAAAGACTGTAATGAGTATTCTGAATGAAATATATAATTTGGTCGTATTATAAATCATATAGGTACTGTATATCATTTTGAAACTAAATAAATTGAAAGCATGTTTATAATCAATATATGAACTTGAAAATGATTCTATTTCTGGGTTTGTTTACATATTGGCTGTGCATCGTCGACAGTCGTCTGCTTAGTTGTTTACCGCTGGGAGCCGTTTGATATACCCCCTAACGATTTGTTGGCTAAAATGCTTTCACGAGTCACAATGTTGTCCGGAAAATGTGCTCATGTGATAAGGCTTTTAGGTGTCCTGAGCCAAGTAAAATGTGTAGTATGAAATGCAAATTTTTGACTTCTGCTTGAGTTACAAGATTACACCTCGCCCTTAAAATGGATCGTCTATGCAAATATATGTCTGGAATTCTTAATTCTGTGCATTTTTTCAAGAATGACTTTATTTTAGGTGAAGCAAAGCTATCTCCCTTTATTTTAGATGCAGCAAAGCTCTCTCCCGGGAGCAAACTCTAAAGAGGATCATGGATGCAAACAGAAAGTGTAAATTTACTAGAAAAGAAAATTGGCTGAAAAAGCTTTTACCTGCATGTGCCCATCCCTCTAGGCAGTGTCCACCTGGGTTAGGTGTTGTGTCAGGAGGTGCATGCGTTTCTCCATAGGGCCTCTTGCAAATTCGTCCTTCCAAGTGAGCACAATTTTGGTCATTCCAGTATCCAGTTCGATGAGCATATATTCCAATACAGTCTTCTTGATCTAATTGAAATATATAAAGTATAACCACTCATTATAATTAACATTGCAATTTTAACAAATGTGCCATGGGCTAAAATTACCCACTCCAACTCCTTTGCCATAAAATCTTCCTTTCTCACTTTCATCTCTATCTAATAAGAGATTAATCTGCACTTTTGATTTTCCTATACATACACACACCACAGGCTATATCAAAGTCAGCTCCCAGCCAACTCTGGAGATTAGTGTATTATGGAGTGAGTTGGTATCCTTAATAAGGAAGCAAGATGCATTAGCAAAAGAGGGTTTGCTATGCTGTATTTAATTTCAATTTAATTTAATATCCTCATATTACCTTTAGACTAAAGAGTAGTATATGATCTTAAAAAAAGAATTATAGAATTCATCCCCACATGAATGGATTTTTATCGAAATTAACGGATGAAGGTGCCACCAAAATGGTACATTAAGTAAATCCACTCTATCTCAGACCAAAGACTTTGGTCGATTAATCCATAGTTACTATTGTTTTACTAAATATATCTTAATTGAAATAAAAAAAAATGGAAAAAAATATAATACAAGGGGTATATCATGAACCTGAAAAAAGGTCCTACACATTTTACATAAATGAATTTATGGGAATATGTCATATAATTACTGATTGATATTGTTAAGGTTTTCATCAATACATGGCCATAAAGCTTAGATAAATAGAGACAAGATTAAAACAGCTTCATAACCAAGATAAATAGATACTTACCAAGCATATCATTAGGTTCGCCAGTATACCAATTGTCAAAATCAAAAGGGCTTCCATCAATCCATTCATATCCAGAATCTTTAAAGGAACGTCCTCCAATCCAAAAAGTTTTATCTGATTTCGATACAAGCTTGAGAAGATAAAGAAAATTAAATAGCTAAGATATGAATCCTTACATCTTTAGAAGACTAAGACTGATGTGCAGCATTGACACCTAGTAAAAACACATTTATTTCTAGTTATATATTTAGTGTGGATATTTTCATAAACTGTACAAGGTGGTACATAAACACTTGCTGTCTATCTGTCTATCTATATACTAATTCCATAATCCCCCTTACAAGGGTGTGGGTGAGTCAAAGCAAAAATTTTACTCTTTGTGAAAGAAATAATACAGAGGAGGATATTCCTAATCCCCTTGCTCCATCCCATTTAGTATACTTTTACAACATGCAGGTAAACACGAAGGAGGTAGTCTTGCCCCTTTTGCTAGGGTGTGTGTAAAAATAACGTGTAGCAGTACATAACCGCTTAGCACATCAAAAGTATTACTGAAACATTAAATAATCTATCATGCCCTCTGTATTTAGTGTAGAAACCTTGCTCATCTCGTAAAAACTGCAATATAGAGGGGTATGACTGGAGCAGCAACTCGAAGAGACCAGTGATGAACTCATGATCCTCAAACAAATCTTGCATAAGTCTCACAAGCTTGTCTTTTAAATACCCATCAAAGTCAAAATCTTAGTCTGTCTTGGCCATTCTGACTTTTAAGATTACTGCAATGTGTTTGGCAGGGTTAATGTTCGGTGAATTTCTAGGCGATCCAATTCGAGTGAAAAAATCAATCCCAAATTCCTACAGTAGAAAAAAAGCATGGAGCTTTTGTTGTGTAGAGAACACATTTCATCAGGATCCAACATGGCTTCAGACTCCTTCAAGAATGGGATCATCTTTTCATCCTTTTTTTCTGTCTTTTTCTGCGCACGCGAGCAAAAGCAAGCTCCAATCCAACTCTGTCCCTCTTCCTTAATTGAACACATCTGTGTATTTGTATGTACATGTGTAACTAGTCCACAACAGGAGTTCACATTTTGATAAATAAAATTTATATATGTCACAGGGAGACATCAGGACATTAGAGATGCTTAGGTAGGGCATGGATAAAGAAAGGATGGGAACCACTGGTCCAGACGAAGAAGTCGTCACTTGGGCAGAGATGAGAGAAGTCTTCCCTCGGCGCTCATTGATCCCTTGTGCAAGATGTGAATTGCTTCTTCTTTGTTTCCTGCACTGTTCTGCAATGATAGTTTTGCTTTCTTAGTAAAAATTTGTTTGGTGTACTAGAGTTAAAGGTCACGTGAACGTTTTCATATCCCTGACACCAGCTGTCATTATTCAGCCGTTCACTTCAGCCCTGTTGTTAGTGCTCCACTTCTAGGCAATAAAGGCTTCCATGGCGTCACGGTATCATTTATCCGGAACCAATTAACAACACCAACAGCTTCACTGTCTCCGCCTTTGATAGCTATAAGGGTAAGCCAATATGAAAATGATATACGGAATATAATGAACAAAATCACAAGATGACAAGAATGTTCAATGAAGACTTTTCCCTGGCCCTCATTATAAAGCTATGTACCTTCCATTATTCAGGAAGGTCACCACAACTAACGGAAAAAAAATACAATAACAAATGATAATACCTTTATCTCTAAATAGTACTCAATTACTCACAGCCAAAATAAGCTGAGATGGTAATGCAAGTAACAATAAGCCAGTTACTAACACCACAAGAAAACCACATAAAGGCCAATTCAAATTCTATTTAATGCGGTGGAGACATCACTTTAATATATCATTAAGAACTATCATGACTCATGAAAAAAGGAATTTTTGTGGCCATTGTTGATATCCGAAAATTGCAGATTTAACAAAAAGTAATGAATAATTTGATTCTTTATCTAAACAACCTTGGACTTTGCTTCATATTTTCATAAAAGAAAGTAAATTATACGATATGAAGAGTCCAATAAATCTATTAAGAGTAAAAACACACCATTGACTCAATCCAATAATTTTCTTCAACAGTGTGTATGGAGGCCAGTTCACCTCCTTCATCTCTACACTTTCTATGAGCGGTCCACCAAGTCTGAGGTTCTGCTTCACTTTCCGAAATGAACTTGTAACAATGGTCACCAAAGCGATACCAAGAAGGAAAATCATCACACACTTCCACTTGAGGTGGGGTAGGAGGAGCCATTGTCGTATGCATGGTACCTGTAGGAAAAATAAGAATTAATAAATGTTAAGAATTTAAGAGACAAGACAATGTGGGAGGAAACAATGATACATAAAACTTACACACCTTACCCATCTTGGTTAGTCAAACGCTGTAATGCAAATATCTTTCTTTTTAATACTCAAAGACTTATACTTCATGTATTCTAATGTAGCAATATCAGTGATGAAAGGAAGCATGAGATATATCAATAAACTGTTATCAACTTCAAGAGGGAATGAGGCCATGTCTATGTACGTACCTTCATTAAATATCAAATATAATACTTGTAATGGAAGCTAAAGCTTATCATATCTATTATATTGCTAGAGACACATAGTCACATATTTACGTATACTGCATAGAATTTTTCTTCTTAACCATAAAAAGTAAAATGCTTAGAATGTAAAACCAAGGCAAGAAAGCTGAGGGATGTTACATATAAATATGCCAACTAGTAGAGAGAACTAATATCATGATAGAAATAATTTTACCCAGCAGCTACAAAGTACAAGCTCCCACAGCCAAAATAGATAAAACCATAATGTTGAGAGCCCCAATGAAATCAAAACATGCTAAATAAAACATTATATTTTAATAGAAGGTGCCAGAGGCTTAGGAATTATTTCCTTGTCATTATGACACTTTGATAAAGACAAAAGCAGCAGGATGAAGGTATAGATAATGCATAACAGCGTATATGAAGAAGTGTCCAAGACCAAAAAGTGCCACAGCAACCGACAGGGTGCAGTCCCACAGCTCATTTCATGGCCATATGTACTCTTCAAATATGATTTTATCACCTAATAAAAAGCTCCTGATTATGATGAGAAGCAGTCAGAGATAAGAAAGAAAGAAGAAAAATTGACAAAAATCTGCTCAATGTTAGGCTAAGAGGATTAACCGAGAGGAAAGAAGAGACCTTATTAGCAGGTTTTCTCTTTGAGCAAATTCATAATTTATAAACTGTCCTTTACCTATTGTTTATCATGCTCTTATTTCTGCTTGTTCTTAAACTGCTACTTTTTCTTCTTTTCAAAGCTTTACTGGTGCCCGGACTCGATAAGAGCAATTTTCTTGTCTGTCCCGGTGCCACTCATAACATAAAAAGTTTGATTTTTAGCCAGACTAGCAAACAAGTTTTCATTAATTACATTTCTATGTAAAAAGCTTTGGAAATGGATGTCAAAGTAGTGAAAGTGTGGACCAGACGAGCTTTATCACTCACCATTAAGCTTAAAGGTTCCTTGGAAGCTCTTAACATTGTTGAAAATTTTTAAAAAGAAACTTTAGTTCAGTACCACATTTATCAAGAAATAAGAAAAATGTACATTGGCTATAGGTTTCTCTGTCACCAAGAATATTTACTTAGATGCCTATTGTTTAATTAATCCTTACTAACCCTATATCACCTCTCTTTTTCTAGGTTCCTGTATAAAGTTTTCCAAGCAACTTGCCCACAACTATGCCATCCAGATTCTCACCTTGCTTTATCTTCAGCTTGTTTCCTTTTGGTATGGAACGAATTAAGTCGATTAGTACCATACCAAAATTAATTTTGCAAATCTTGTTGTGGGCACCTCTGATGATGAGACGCTCTTAAGGAAAAAGAGTATAATGATGCAGAAAAAGCTTACCTTCTCTGGCTTCACAGATGAAAGGCAGATAGCCATTGCAATTTGAAAGGGAAAGTTTGAAGGAATTCTTATTAGCAGATCCACAAGTATCTCTTTCATACTGAGAAGAAGGCTGACCATCAGCCCAGTTTATGTAGTCCACTGCTGAGCCATCTGTCCAGTGGTAACCTGCCAATACCAATATCAGATTACTAAGATGGGACTTCATTATTGTTGGCTTGTAAAGAAATCCACTAAATATCAACACGATGCCATATCCTGCTAAAGCCTGCAGTGTGGTTACAACTGAACAAATAGAATAGGCAGCAGGACTTCCTTACTCTTCTTACACCATCCATAAGTTCTCTGTATTGAGGAAAGTTCAAAGATGATTGGATTGGAAGCAAGTTTTTACTCTTTTTTTTCTATCATGCATTTTTTCTATTATCTGCAACCATCTTGCTCACCCTGGCAGAGGTAGTCTACATTATATATATATATATATATATATATATATATATATATATATATATATATATATATATATATATATATATATATATATATATATATATATATATATATATATATATATATATATATATATATATATATATATATATATATAGTATATAAACACACACACACACACACACAGTTCAGTACCACATTTATCAAGAAATAAGAAAAATGTACATTGGCTATGAGTAAACATACTGGCAGATTTGTCTCCAGAAATACATATAAATGGCGTAGTAAGGGCAGCATATGCATTCTTATCAAATGTAAGGGTAGCCTTCAGGCACATGGACAAGGAAATGTTCAGAAATATTTATGTAACCTATGTGAGGCCAAAACTCGAATATGCAGCCCCCTTTTGGAATCCGCACTTGAAAAAGCACATAGCTAAGCTTGAAAAAGTTCAAAGACATGCCACGAAACTGGTGCCAGAAATACGCAATCTCGGTTATGATGAGAGGCTGAGGGAATTAGACTTGCCATCACTCGAAGCTAGAAGAGTAAGGGGGGATATGGTGACAGTCTTTAAATTCCTTCATGGTTATGATAAAGTGGATAGGGATCGATATTTCGATATGGCTGGCTCTAGAACTAGAGGTCATAGTTTGAAGCTTCGTAAGAAAACTTGTTTGCAGGATGTAAGGAAATACTTTTTCAGTGTAAGAGTAGTTGATAATTGGAATTCGCTAAGCGAGGAGGTAGTTAATGCTATCTCAATCCATAGTTTTAAGGACAGGTATGATAAGTATCACTAAGTCTAAAAATGGAACCGATCAGGAGACGGGAAGATACGAGCTTTGGGCTCTTTCCCGTAAACACAATTAGGTAATCACAATTAGGTAATCACACACACACACACACACACACACACACATACACACACACACACACACACACACACACACACACACATATATATATATATATAAATATATATATATATATATATATATATATATATATATATATATATATATATATATATATATATATATATATATATATATTGGAATGTAAGGAAGGAAATATATATATATATATATATATATATATATATATATATATATATATATATATATATATATATATATATATATATATATATCCACTCCCCAACTTACGAACGAGTTAGGTTTCCCAAGCCCGTTTGTAAGTTGTGTTTAGGTAAAAAAAAATACTGTACAGTACATACATACGCAGGTCTGTAAAGTACTTAGGCTGAAGACAGTTTACTACATAAAGCATAAAATATACAGTATTAACGAATTTTTATACAGTAATAATAATGTAATCATACAATACAGGACTTTAATACATGCATTAATACAAGGGTAGATACTGGGTAGGTGATTGTTCATATCTGTAAATGTTTGTAAGTAGAGGATCCTCAGTATATATATATATATATATATATATATATATATATATATATATATATATATATATATATATATATATATATATATATATATATATATATATATATATATATATATATATATATATATATATATATATGATGAGGTATTGGACAGAAACATATGGAGAATATTGGCCAGAAACATCGACCCCACATAAAAGTGGGAAAAGATGTAGACGAAGAAGAAGCTAAATATGTGTGTGTGTGTGTGTGTGTGTGTGTGTGTGTGTGTGTGTGTGTGTGTGTGTGTGTGTGTGTGTGATTACCTAATTGTGATTACCTAATTGTGTTTACGGGAAAGAGCCCAAAGCTCGTATCTTCCCGTCTCCTGATCGGTTCCATTTTTAGACTTAGTGAAACTTATCGTACCTGTCCTTAAAGCTATGGATTGAGATAGCATTAACTACCTCCTCGCTTAGCCAATTCCAATTATCAACTACTCTTACACTGAAAAAGTATTTCCTTACATCCTGCAAACAAGTTTTCTTACGAAGCTTCAAACTATGACCTCTAGTTCTAGAGCCAGCCATATCGAAATATCGATCCCTATCCACTCTATCATAACCATGAAGGAATTTAAAGACTGTCACCATATCCCCCCTTACTCTTCTAGCTTCGAGTGATGGCAAGTCTAATTCCCTCAGCCTCTCATCATAACCGAGATTGCGTATTTCTGGCACCAGTTTCGTGGCATGTGTGTGTGTGTGTGTGTGTGTGTGTGTGTGTGTGTGTGTGTGTGTGTGTGTGTGTGTGTGATTACCTAATTGTGATTACCTAATTGTGTTTACGGGAAAGAGCCCAAAGCTCGTATCTTCCCGTCTCCTGATCGGTTCCATTTTTAGACTTAGTGAAACTTATCGTACCTGTCCTTAAAGCTATGGATTGAGATAGCATTAACTACCTCCTCGCTTAGCCAATTCCAATTATCAACTACTCTTACACTGAAAAAGTATTTCCTTACATCCTGCAAACAAGTTTTCTTACGAAGCTTCAAACTATGACCTCTAGTTCTAGAGCCAGCCATATCGAAATATCGATCCCTATCCACTCTATCATAACCATGAAGGAATTTAAAGACTGTCACCATATCCCCCCTTACTCTTCTAGCTTCGAGTGATGGCAAGTCTAATTCCCTCAGCCTCTCATCATAACCGAGATTGTGTATTTCTGGCACCAGTTTCGTGGCATGTCTTTGAACTTTTTCAAGCTTAGCTATGTGCTTTTTCAAGTGCAGATTCTAAAAGGGGGCTGCATATTCGAGTTTTGGCCTCACATAGGTTACATAAATATTTCTGAACATTTCCTTGTCCATGTGCCTGAAGGCTACCCTTACATTTGATAAGAATGCATATGCTGCCCTTACTACGCCATTTATATGTATTTCTGGAGACAAATCTGCCAGTATGTTTACTCCTAGATCTCTCTCATTTTCTGTCTCTTGAAGTTGTACTCCAGCCACCGAGTAGTCAAGCTTGGGCCTTCTTGCACTTGTACCCATTCTCATTACCTTACATTTTGAGGTATTGAATTTCATAAGCCACTTTTCTGACCACTCATGCAGATTATTTAGATCCTCCTGAAGTTCTCTACCATTGTTCTCGTTTTTTACTTTCTTCACAATCTTTGCATCATCTGCAAACATATTCATGAATGAATTTACAGACTCTGGTAGGTCATTTACATATACAAGGAACAAAAGTGGCCCTAAAACTGAACCCTGTGGAACTCCACTACTAACTCTTCTCCATTCAGACACTGAGTGTCTTACTCTAACCCTCTGTTCCCTTCCTTCTAAGTAAGTTTTTATCCATTCCAAGACATTTCCACCTATTCTAGCCATTGATTGCAGCTTCCTAATAAGTCTCCCATGTGGAACAGTGTCAAACGCTTTCTGGAAGTCTAGGAATATGCAATCTGCCCAGCCCTCTCTTTCCTGTAAGATTTGGCTTACCTCATCATAAAATTCTAATAAGTTTGTTACTGTTGATCTTCCTTCTCTGAAGCCATGTTGCCTCACTGACAAAAAGTTGAAGGATTCCAAGTGAAGAGAGATATGTTTCCTTAGTAGTTTCTCCATAAGTTTGCAAACTATGCTGGTCAAGGAAACTGGTCTATAGTTCAGGGCCGTATCCCTCCTTCCCTTTTTGAAGATAGGTATCACATTTGCTTGTTTCCAGCATCTTGGAATCTCCCCCGACTCCAGTGACTCCTTAAATATGATACTTAGTGCCACTGATATTGTGTTTGCGCATTTTTTAAGCACATGAGGGGATATGTCATCAGGACCTGTAGCTTTATGAACATCTAAATCCATCAGCGCTTTGCATACCTCTGTGGCTGTAAGGTTGATGTTCTCTAATACCGGCCCTTGAGCTTCTATCACTGCAATCTGAGGGGGTGGGGTATTTTCTACTGTAAATACTGACTGAAACTCCTTGTTCAATTCTTTGCAGATCTCTTCGTCCGTCTCAGTGATGCTTCCATCCGCTCTCTTTAGCCTTAAAACCTGTTCTTTTACCTTCAGTTTTCCTCTGATAAAGCTGTGGAAAAGCTTGGGATTTTCTTTAGCCTTCCTGGTGATGTCCCTCTCATAATCTCTCTCTGCCTCTCTCCTTTTACTTAGGTAGTCATTTCTTGCTCTTTTGTAGGTTTGCCAGGCATTTATGTTTTTTCTCCTCCTATACCTTTTCCAGCATTTGTCTCTCCACTCCTTAGCTCTTTTACACCCATTATCGAACCATTTCTCTCTGGCATGAATTACACCTACTTTGGTGACAGGTATGCAGCAATCTACTATCTTCCCATATTTCTCACAAAAGATGTCATACATTTCTTGTACAGATTTGTTGTAAAATAAGGTTCTCCAGTCAATAACCGCAAAAAGCTCATTCATTTTGATGTAATCTCCTTTCGGATAGTTCCTCCTCATGTCCTCAGTGCCTCTACTCTCAGGAAGAATGTCTTCAATGATATACTCCATCAACAACACACAGTGGTCACTCTTTCCAATTGGTGGTTCATACTCAATATTTTCAATATCCAACACATTATCTGTGAACACTAGATCAAGTAGTGATGGCTCATCCCCACCCCTGGCTCTTGTTGGTTCCATTACATGTTGGTGTAGGAAATTCCCTTGTACGCAATCTAGGAATCTTGCCCCAAATGAGTCCTCACCACTGTGTGGGTCAAGATTTATCCAATCTATCTCTTTATGATTAAAGTCTCCCATAATCAAAATCCTACATTTTTTCTCCCGTGCCATGTTAACAACTGAGTTTATGACTTCAATAGTACCTATATGACTTTCCTCATAAATTTCAAGCCTATTTTGGTTCCTTGGTGGGTTGTATACAACAGTTATTATAATGCTCTCTGACCCAGTATTTATGCGAGCAACAAGAAATTCCCTGAACTCACTTTCTATAGCCAAGTTTATTTCTTCAACTTGAATCCTCTCACTTATGAGCAGTGCTATCCCTCCACCAGTCCTCTCAGATCTTTCGACCCTTAGTATTCTGAAGCCCTTAGGAAAAACTGTGACACTGTTTATGTCCTCACTCAACTTAGTCTCTGTAATTGCTACTATATCTGCCTTACTGTTGTGAATCCTATCTTTTAATTCTACTGCCTTACCAGCTAATCCATCAGCATTTGTGTATAACAATCTTAATGAGGCCCCATCCCCTGATCTTCTGTCATTATCTTCTTTATCTCCCCTTTGTGTGTGTGTGTGTGTGTGTGTGTGTGTGTGTGTGTGTGTGTGTGTGATTACCTAATTGTGATTACCTAATTGTGTTTACGGGAAAGAGCCCAAAGCTCGTATCTTCCCGTCTCCTGATCGGTTCCATTTTTAGACTTAGTCATACTTATCATACCTGTCCTTAAAACTATGGATTGAGGTAGCATTAACTACCTCCTCGCTTAGCGAATTCCAATTATCAACTGCTCTTACACTGAAAAAGTATTTCCTTACATCCTGCAAACAAGTTTTCTTACGAAGCTTCAAACTATGACCTCTAGTTCTAGAGCCAGCCATATCGAAATATCGATCCCTATCCACTCTATCATAACCATGAAGGAATTTAAAGACTGTCACCATATCCCCCCTTACTCTTCTAGCTTCGAGTGATGGCAAGTCTAATTCCCTCAGCCTCTCATCATAACCGAGATTGCGTATTTCTGGCACCAGTTTCGTGGCATGTCTTTGAACTTTTTCAAGCTTAGCTATGTGCTTTTTCAAGTGCGGATTCCAAAAGGGGGCTGCATATTCGAGTTTTGGCCTCACATAGGTTACATAAATATTTCTGAACATTTCCTTGTCCATGTGCCTGAAGGCTACCCTTACATTTGATAAGAATGCATATGCTGCCCTTACTACGCCATTTATATGTATTTCTGGAGACAAATCTGCCAATATGTTTACTCCTAGATCTCTCTCATTTTCTGTCTCCTGAAGCTGTACTCCAGCCACCGAGTAGTCAAGCTTGGGCCTTCTTGCACTTGTACCCATTCTCATTACCTTACATTTTGAGGTATTGAATTTCATTAGCCACTTTTCTGACCACTCATGCAGATTATTTAGATCCTCCTGAAGTTCTCTACCATTGTTCTCGTTTTTTACTTTCTTCACAATCTTTGCATCATCTGCAAACATATTCATGAATGAATTTACAGACTCTGGTAGGTCATTTACATATACAAGGAACAAAAGTGGCCCTAAAACTGAACCCTGTGGAACTCCACTACTAACTCTTCTCCATTCAGACACTGAGTGTCTTACTCTAACCCTCTGTTCCCTTCCTTCTAAGTAAGTTTTTATCCATTCCAAGACATTTCCACCTATTCTAGCCATTGATTGCAGCTTCCTAATAAGTCTCCCATGTGGAACAGTGTCAAACGCTTTCTGGAAGTCTAGGAATATGCAATCTGCCCAGCCCTCTCTTTCCTGTAAGATTTGGCTTACCTCATCATAAAATTCTAATAAGTTTGTTACTGTTGATCTTCCTTCTCTGAAGCCATGTTGCCTCACTGACAAAAAGTTGAAGGATTCCAAGTGAAGAGAGATATGTTTCCTTAGTAGTTTCTCCATAAGTTTGCAAACTATGCTGGTCAAGGAAACTGGTCTATAGTTCAGAGCCGTATCCCTCCTTCCCTTTTTGAAGATAGGTATCACATTTGCTTGTTTCCAGCATCTTGGAATCTCCCCCGACTCCAGTGACTCCTTAAATATGATACTTAGTGCCACTGATATTGTGTTTGCGCATTTTTTAAGCACATGAGGGGATATGTCATCAGGACCTGTAGCTTTATGAACATCTAAATCCATCAGCGCCTTGCATACCTCTGTGGCTGTAAGGTTGATGTTCTCTAATACCGGCCCTTGAGCTTCTATCTCTGCAATCTGAGGGGGTGGGGTATTTTCTACTGTAAATACTGACTGAAACTCCTTGTTCAATTCTTTGCAGATCTCTTCGTCCGTCTCAGTGATGCTTCCATCCGCTCTCTTTAGCCTTAAAACCTGTTCTTTTACCTTCAGTTTTCCTCTGATAAAGCTGTGGAAAAGCTTGGGATTTTCTTTAGCCTTCCTGGTGATGTCCCTCTCATAATCTTTCTCTGCCTCTCTCCTTTTACTTAGGTAGTCATTTCTTGCTCTTTTGTAGGTTTTCCAGGCATTTATGTTTTTTCTCCTCCTATACCTTTTCCAGCATTTGTCTCTCCACTCCTTAGCTCTTTTACACCCATTATCGAACCATTTCTCTCTGGCATGAATTACACCTACTTTGGTGACAGGTATGCAGCAATCTACTATCTTCCCATATTTCTCACAAAAGATGTCATACATTTCTTGTACAGATTTGTTGTAAAATAAGGTTCTCCAGTCAATAACTGCAAAAAGCTCATTCATTTTGATGTAATCTCCTTTCTGATAGTTCCTCCTCATGTCCTCAGTGCCTCTACTCTCAGGAAGAATGTCTTCAATGATATACTCCATCAACAACACACAGTGGTCACTCTTTCCAATTGGTGGTTCATACTCAATATTTTCAATATCCAACACATTATCTGTGAACACCAGATCAAGTAGTGATGGCTCATCCCCACCCCTGGCTCTTGTTGGTTCCATTACATGTTGGTGTAGGAAATTCCCTTGTACGCAATCTAGGAATCTTGCCCCAAAGGAGTCCTCACCACTGTGTGGGTCAAGATTTATCCAATCTATCTCTTTATGATTAAAGTCTCCCATAATCAAAATCCTACATTTTTTCTCCCGCGCCATGTTAACAACTGAGTTTATGACTTCAATCGTACCTATATGACTTTCCTCATAAATTTCAAGCCTATTTTGGTTCCTTGGTGGGTTGTATACAACAGTTATTATAATGCTCTCTGACCCAGTATTTATGCGAGCAACAAGAAATTCCCTGAACTCACTTTCTATAGCCAAGTTTATCTCTTCAGCTTGAATCCTCTCACTTATGAGCAGTGCTATCCCTCCACCAGTCCTCTCAGATCTTTCCACCCTTAGTATTCTGAAGCCCTTAGGAAAAACTGTGACACTGTTTATGTCCTCACTCAACTTAGTCTCTGTAATTGCTACTATATCTGCCTTACTGTTGTGAATCCTATCTTTTAATTCTACTGCCTTACCAGCTAATCCATCAGCATTTGTGTATAACAATCTTAATGAGGCCCCATCCCCTGATCTTCTGTGTGTGTGTGTGTGTGTGTGTGTGTGTGTGTGTGTGTGTGTGTGTGTGTGTGTGTGTGTGTGTGTGTGTGTGTGTGTGTGTGTGTGTGTGTGTGTGTGTGTGTGTGTGTGTGTGTGTGTGTGTGTGTGTGTGTGTGTGTGTGTGTGTGTGTGTGTGTGTGTGTGTGTGTGTGTGTGTGTGTGATAAAAATAATAAATCTACTACAATATAACACAAAAAGAAAATATTCTATCAGTACAGAGATATGAAAGCGAATATCATTAAGAAAAAATATAGTTTAAAACATTTCTGATAACTTGTTATCTCTACAGCACATGTTGATGTTTACCTGAGTCAGAGCCAAGTTCTAAACCTGTCCATACAGACATAAAAGTAGCATTAATCTGTGCCACACCCGGCAAACTGCAAAGAAATGCAATACATTAGTCAGCAATATGCTCTGCTACAGCATATTTAGCTTACATATGGTAAATGAGTGATTCATTCACATTTCTTTCTAATTAGTTACTCCATACTTTTACAAAATCTGCGTTAACAGATATTTTGAATAATACCTGGAAAAGTCCCATATATACGAGTAAGATATTAATTTATTGTTTTTGTAGTTAACTCCACTAGAACCCTTCTGGTAAGACTTTTAATTATTGTCTTAAGCATTTTTTTCAGTAACAGTATCAGTGGTAATAATAATAATAATAATAATAATAATAATAATAATAATAAAAAGTTCTTTAGTAACCTGCAGTACAGTATAAATTTGCTACTGTTACAAGTAAATTCATTTATGCTTTAAACGTAAGATTATAAGAATAAAAAACAAAATTAGTTTCCCAAAACAGTCTTTATCTTATCATACATATCGTGTGTGGATATAATGGCAATATCATTTTTTTTTTGCAATTTAATTTTTTCGGCTGTGGTCAGCCTGTTGGCTATAGAAAAAAAGGGCAATTGAGTTATGAAAAGCATACATTTCTATGTCTCCTTGCAGCCTATTAAGCTTTTCTCTCTTTCTAGTGGTGGCGTGGGCAATTTGGAATCAATTTTGTCTCAGAAATAAGGCAGAACTAAAAATTCCACCCAAATTTTCACGTCAAAGAACCATTTTTCAGGCTTTACGGCCAACACGTTTTAGGCTCCACTTCAAAGAATTGAGAAGACTAAGCAGTTTCACTTGTCATTGTTACCATGCCAGCCCTTCCCATTCTATTTTGAGAGATTAAAACTTCCAGGAAGCGAACTGGAAGAATGGGAAAGGGTGATGACCGGCTGCATGGACTATCCAAAAACACGTCTTTCTAACATCAAGGTGCTTCCTTTTTTTGTCTTCATGCATCCAATCAAGAACATTACAAACAGAGAACCTAAGGAGGGTGGAGGAATGATGATAGACTAATTGGAAAGGATAAAAAACCCATATGACTTATTTCCTAATTTTTCCTTATATTAAAACAAGTGTTAATTCCAGACTAGTTATTATAGTGACCCATTGGATTGCCAGACCCACTCTCCTATAGCAAATAGTCACTTCCAATGATACACAAAGGAAGAAGTGATTACGGAATTCCTTTTCCCACACCACTAGGAGTACTCCCTTTTATACATTTCAAATGACATGCAGAGACTACAAAGTCAAAGTTCTGTCTCCTCAGCCACTCAATGTTTACCTTTGGATAGTGTTTTCTTCATCTGCAGAGTTGATGCTAGTCAAATGACCTCCATATGAGCCACAGAAAAGCTCTGCCTGACCCCAGGGTAGGGGATCATGGAACACCTGTGGATGTGTAGAATATAAAAATAATCTTTAAAATCTTAAGCATCTTTTTCTCCTGTAGTAATAGCAGGTGCTATACTAGAACAATAATGGTAAAATTTATCTTTAGAGGCCTTTCTTTTAATCCTTTTTTTTGCTGTAGTAACTGCTCATACGGTCTGAATACGGAATATTTATTTAAGGCACTCTTGTCAAGCTGATAGCATTGATAAAACTAAACAGATGGAACCTAATTACATAGAAAAAGTTATTTTGTCAATATGTATATTCTTAATAATCTGCTATGTGGGCAATGGTACAGAATAAGAGTCGTCACCAATATCCCTGGTGCCTATTCCTATTTTAGCATACTACTGCCATAATATACTCGCATTTACAAATTAGAATGAACAAAGATTGCGAGCCTTAAATATTTTTGTTCATTTTCAAATTCTCGCTGACGTATGGTTATCAACAGTCGTACATATATAATGGTCACCCTAGGATGGATGCCGGACCCTAAATCGACCACAATTCAATAAAATACAATACAACATGCTTTTTATTCTCTATTTCTACCATCAAATTTGAATAAATAAAAGTTTTCAGATCCAAGTTTATAAATTTAGAATTATCAATAAACATGTTTTTAATCTATTCTCACAACTTACCGGCAATATTTTCACCACATAGAATATTATCCAATGGACAGAAATTATTTGCAGAGCTATAATTAGTTTTGTAACCAAGACAACATCACGGTTAAGTAAAGAAAAATCTTGTACTCAGATCACAGAATCTTATCCCCGACATAAGATGTATTTACATTCATATCTTAGCTTTATGCTCATTCACGATATCACAGTTATTAACCATCTAAGAAAAGGACCGAAGAACAATAACAGTGTCAAGCAAATTATGGTTACACTGCTCAAAATATAATTTTTTGTAAAGAGAAATTTGAAGATTTCTTTTACAGCTATATCCTTAAATAGTTTTTTTTAAAATAGAGTTATGAGCATTATAGTAAAGACTAAACCAACTCTCATTCCTATGCCATGAAGGAATAAGATCCTGAAATTTTCCTATGTCTATGCACCTACAAATTCAGTTTATAAAGGCAATGCCGACTATGAAAAGAGTTATAAATTTTTGTACTAACCCTATAGCACCTGTCTCCCTTATGATTCCATCCTACGGCACAGTTAACACCAGGTGGTTCTGTCGGAGTAGGAGTGTTAGGATTCCAGCCCTCCCTGTCATATTCACCTAAAATGTAAATCAAGCAGATTACCATTTATGTAATGCATTTATATAAATCAACTTAGCAAATCATTATCCTATTTTTTCTTTTCACACATGATGCCATACCATGCCTGAGCCTCTAAGAGTGCCTCGCATATAACTGACTCTGCTAACAGTTGCTCTGTGACATGAGATGAAAACTCATGAAGGATGACACTGTCAGCCCTTTACTTGCTATCTCTATTAGTAAATGCCTATGGCACAAAGGGCATACAAGAATGAAGCCTTTTCCTTCGCCAATAAGGAAATCATAATTAGTCATCTCCTCTGACACCCATGGACCATGAAGATGCGATTCTTTGTTTCCACTACCAGGTCTATTCATATCAGTCACCTCCTACAACTTGTAAGATATACTAGAACAGTATTTTTTTCACTCACACCTTTGGGAGATGATAATGATTTACTTACATATAAACCTGAAAACATCGGCACAATTCCATACTGTCCAAAGTCCTGGGGTAGCACTATCACCAGATGCTGCAACGCATGTTCCATGTTCAGGATCTGAAAATTTTAAACAGAAAAGTGCCACATGAAAGGTCATTGTAAAGCGATATGTAAATATATGAATATATGAAATATGTAACGAATAAATAGCCATACAGTCTTTATATTTTCTACTGCATTCTTAAAAAATTCCTTATATATATCTAACAAGAAGACACCCTCTATTAAATAACAATTCCTCTGGGAGGTTTAATCCTAAAGGATGTTAAATGTTAGTATTTTATGTGTAAATACATTCAATAAATAAACAAAAAATCACATCTAATGATAAATTCCCCTAACACATACTTGGTTCAAATTCATCCCAATTCGTGAAATCAACAGGTTCTCCTGTGACCCAGTTAAATGTGACGGATCCATCACCGTTAACGGTACCATTCAGTCCAATCCACACTCTTGTTCCCAATTCGCCCAAAAAGGCTGATATGAATGCACCCTCATATCTGTACAAAAAAAAAAAAAAAAAAAAAGACGCAAATCATTGCTGAGCAGCTAAGTCTTGTATTTCCTGTGTCATAAGAGCCAACCAAAAATGGGGTATTTTGTTGAAAACAAAATTCAATAAACATTAAAATAAACAAATAGGTTTTATTGGCTGATATCCAATAAGTAGTAAAGTGATATTCAAATGCTAGAAAATGAAATTAAGGATATGTAGATTGTTGTGAAGCTGCATTTCATGTCCGTAAAGCAAACTACTATTTCACACAATTTGAAAATATAAAGATCAAAATCTTTAAAAATGAATAAGTATATGTTATAAAATCCAAAAATTAAATGTTTTACTGCCCTTGTCAAACTATTTAATTACATTACTGTATATGCATATGCAATGTTACTTACTCGCCTCTTATTAACAGCACTTTAATTAAACATATATTAAACAAAGTAAATATCTAATTAAAGCAAGCATAGCGGCTACAACTTTCTTCAAAAGAAATAAAGAAGTAAAGTTCTCATGTATTCTATTAATAACGAGACATAATAAAATACAGAATATAATTCACTGACAGCTCATGGTAGCATTTAAAAGCAGGTGTCTTTGGTGATATCATAAAAGCCTGGGAGAGGATGAATACCGTCTCGTTATTCATTACAACGTTTCAATAAAAACATGTCTTTTACAATACATTAATATATATCAGCTCTTTAGAGGAGCATTTCTATAAATAGATCTGTTTATGGTGGTATTGCTTAATCATAGGTATAATACAGAAAAATGTGTCAAAATAAAAGGTTCATGCATAGCAGTGATTATATTCACACTTTTCCTTCATGGCAGAGCAAATATACAGACCTATGATTTATGTCTCATTTAAAATACAGGAGAGTAATTCACGCCAGAGTGTAATTATAACTCTGTAGTTTATTAAAAATATTAATTATGAATCAATTGTGCTGTTTATATACATACCTATCATTTATGGCAATAAGGTGAGCCCCATTTCCTTCACATGTAATTTTGGCATCATGCCAAGAATAAGATTCCGCTGGGAAATTATAACATGACCCTTTGTATGACTCATCTCCCTGAGGTAAATTATGGCAGAATGTATTAGATACAGAGGAACAGAGACGGCTTAGATAGTCAGGATAGCTACAGAGAATGAATACTGACAATATAAAAAAAAGAAATAAAAAAATTTTTCAATGTATTCAAACCATAGGAGTGCCAAGAAGGCGAGGGAAAGATGGAGTGTTATGCCCTGAACATCCAGGAGAGTAAGTGATATACAACCTACTCTGGCACATATAAGCAATATCAAGTTTTAATGATGAGGACAGGGTAAACTGGGTAAACCTGAGACATAGTTCTAGACATTAACTACGTGGGGGTGCTGAAATGTTCCTGGCTTTGGGTAAAAAAATATACAGGAGGGTCAATTAATCATGAATTTTATCTAACATATTCCCCTCTCATGTTCACACACTTACTGCTGCAGTCCTTCAGTTTTTCTAAGCCATGAAAAAAAAACTCGGAAAATTGGGCCTCCAACCAGGCCTCTGTAGCAGTGATTACTTATGAATCATAGTAAAATTTTGTTCCCTTGAGATGTTTCTTCAGTTGTGGAAAGAGGTGATAGTTGGACAGGGCCAAATCTGGAGAGTAAGTCGGGTTATCTACCAATTAGAAGCCAAAGTCTCATAGTTTTCAGAGTTGCATGTACTGTGAGTGCTGGTGCACTGTCCTGCAAAACACATAACACCAAGACTCAGCTTTCCTTGGCATTTCTGCTTCAAAGCTTCATACAGTTCGTCCAACAGAGACATGTAGTATTCTGCTTTGATAGTGCGGCCCTTCAGGTATTTTATGAAGAATACTCCGTCTTTGCCCCAGAGCACTGAAGCCAGAATCTTTTCCAGATGACTTCTGGGTCCAAAACGTCTTGGGACCAGGTGAACCGCTGTGCCACCACACCAATGATTGCTGCTTGGTTTAGGGGGTCATAGTGATGAAGTCAAGTTTCATCCATGATGACTAAATGAGCCATAAAATCAGCCTTCTCCGCTGCAAACCAGTCCAAATTCGCCTTTGATGTCATCACCCTGATGCGCTCCTGATCTGTTTTCAGGTAATTTGGCACCTAAGTTGCAGAAAGCATTCTCATGTTCAGAATATTGTGGATGGTGTGACCAACTCTTTCGAGGGATATCCTCAGAGTTTCAGCTCTAACTTTAGCTGAAATCCGTCAGTCCTCGAGAATAATGGTGTGCACAGCAACTGCTTTGTCCCCTGTGGTTGCAGAAGTTGGCCATCATGACTGGGGATAATCTGTGATCTCGAAATGACCAGTCCGAAACCTTGACACCAGATTTTTACTGTGGAGTATGATGGGCAGTCATCCTTCAAGACTTCCTTGATCTGGCAATGGCTTTCCGCCACTCCTTTGCCTTGCAAGAAGAAGAACCTCATGACCACCTGTTCTTCAATTTTACCAAAATCCACTGTAGGAGCTGCCATCATGTGTAAAACCTGCAAAAAAGAGAAAGGTATACTGTATGCCATCATATATTTTTTTGCATATCTTCCAAACAGTTGCATATTTTCCAAACAGTCATCCTACCTCCCCTGCAAAAGGTAACAACTCTGCCCTTTCACGATACCCTTAAAGCCAGGAACTTTTCAGCACCCCTTCTTATGGCTTGATCTTGTAAAGAATAAAAAGTATGCATAATTGTGACAGTGAGGGAATGTTTACTAATAGAGAGATGAAAGCAAGCTTATTTTTAGTTATTGTGCAGTTTTCTACCTTCGGCTGGGCCACCCAGCTAACCATGGCAGAAGGAAGAGTGCAAGAAAAAAATATAAAACATTATTATACTTAAACTATTCATCTGAACTCATGAACATCAACTTTCAATACTATGTAATTAGGGTTTCCTCTCGCTCAGTAATAATTAGAGATATTTAGAGATAACATTTCAAATATTTTTACCATGGTCTTCAAAAATGGAAAACAATCACTCAAACAGGTCAGGATAGACTACGGAAATCTGGAGCATGGTTTAGATATATAGAACTAGTCTGAAGAGACTTATCATATAAGATATGCATAAGTATGACTGTAAGTGGAGGCTTACAGTTTTAATGGATAAAAGAGACTTGTATTTTTATGACTTGTCCTAGTTCTTTATTAGTAGTCAACCTTTTGACGCTGTCTGGGAAAGCAATATGCAAAAATATTAAACTTCCAAATTATGAGGTGACTAGAGACTTACCTCATGGCATCCATTTGACACAGGATTAATTGGAATAGGTTCCATGGCTTTCTTACAGACGTAGAAATTATAATACACACAAGCATCCAAATACCACTGTCCATTGTATGAATAGGGATATAGGTAGGCACAAGCCGGACTGTACTGAAAAGCTGAGCAGCAAGGGAATGAAGAACATATTTATTAATGCAACTTACTAAGATCAAGCCATATCCCACTGAAGCAGCAGGATGTGAACAACTAAACCTAAGGGAATGTACCCTGCACATTCTCAACCTCTTACTTTTTGGCAAGAAGAAATATAAGAAGGAAAGAAATACCAGCCCTTTGCTCCCCTAATTATTATAGTTAGCTCTTTTAACATACAGAGAAGATGGGAGCAAAATTGCCATTCTTTATACATTACAAATAATATATGTTGGCGAGAGAGAAAGAATCCTTCGTTTGCATCACTTGCATATGTGGATGTGTCTAAACTGGAAAGAGGAGAGGGAAGTTGTAAGTCCTTTCCTTCCCAATTTTTTTTTTATCTTTTGGCAAAACAGTTGTCTGAGAAGACAAGTATTGGTGCATATTTACTGAAACCTGCTGTTTCTGCTTTTTTTCTGCTCCAGGTCGGCCTTTATGCTGGCTCAGAGCAAAATAGTGTCTTGTTTGAGAAAAAATATCAATAGTAACAGCTAAGGAACTCTTGCCTCAGTTTTTTCAGGTTGTAATCACCTTTCTGGATTTGGCACCACGTGATATCAGGTATTTATAACAATTCCATATATCATTTCAATTCTTACTCTTATTGGAGTGCATGTTGTGAGCTAAGCAGAGTAAAATATAGGCATCACAGTAATCATATCTAAAAGGAATATATATCCTTTAAGTAAATTTGCATGAATGCAAGAGGACTAAAATTAATCTTTTGAGGACTGATTCAAAGTAACCCAGTAAGTATACACACAACTTTATATCTACACTATTAAGGAATGCAATTGTAAATCCAAACTATAAAATACACCCTTTTACTGAATGACTTAACTATACAAATATTATTGTGAAGAAGTCTAACTCATGGTGTCTATGAAAGCGAAACTTACGATAACTCCACATGACATCCCATTTGGTAAATGAAATAGATGTTCCATCACTCCACTCTATGTTGCCACTGTTGCCATAGTCGGTTATGCCAACCCAAACGCTATAGCTATCACCTGTGAAAAGGAGAGTTTTGCTTATTTAGTGTATCTTATTTTTGTTGTTTCTTACAAAAGTTGGGTCCCCCTTCATTCAAGATTTGAAGCATTTATTCGAAAGTCACACTATATCATTCTAAAGATAGCAGGGTATCAACAACTGTACCTGAGGAATGAAAATAGCAAAGATTTATAATACTCAGCCCATCCGTACTTCTTCTGGCAGTTATATTTTGGCAAGAGAAGGGCCTCTTGTTGCCTTTTATAAGTTAAAGTCAAGCTAATTTGTAGCTTCATTAACTCTATGGATAGAGTGCTTGACTCACACTTTGAAGACCTTTCAAAGTTCATTCGCTAAAGCAGCTCCTCTCTGTTAGATCTTAGATGAGAGGTCAATGAAAGAACAGCATCATTATAAGTTTGGACGTTGATGAGGTCAAAATCGAATATTTTGCAAAACTTTTGTGAGAAAAATAATTAATACATCATGACTTCGTACAACAGAGGATCTTTTAATATTGTTCTTAACTAAATTTTGTAAAAAAAAAAAAAAAAAATCTACCAGCTGAAATGATTGTGTACAGAACAATATATGTTGGCTGCGGGAAAGAAAGAATACCACAACCCATGTCAAAGTTAAGAAGACAATCTTGGTTTTCTCAAGTTCTGCAGTATTTATCTTACTGTGTTTTGTGTGTGTGTGTGTGTGTGTGAGAGAGAGAGAGAGAGAGAGAGAGAGAGAGAGAGAGAGAGAGAGAGAGAGAGAGAGAGAGAGAGAGAGAGAGAGAGAGAGAGAGAGAGAGAGAGAGAGAGAGAGAGAGAGAGGAGAGAGAGACCAGGACGGGTGAAGAAAATTGCCCTCATCGGGACTGGGCACGAAGAAATATAAAGAAAAACAGAGATTGGGAGTGCTGTGACTTGTCAGATAAGAAGGGGTGGAAGTGTAATGAATACGCCAGTATTCGGTGTAGATGTAGGCATAGAAAAGGTTACGTAAATGAAGGAAGACTTAACATCGAGCTGTTCTGGACAGTTCTCTTCAAGTCTGAAAGTTCTTTACTATCTATAGGGTATTACTTATCAATAACAGATAAAGGTACACAAAATATGATTTCCAAAATAAACATGAGTAAACTTTAGTTTATCAATATTTATTTAACTAAGGGAGACTAAAATAATCAAGTGTTACTGTTTAAGAACTTTCCAGCTTAAAAAAATTTGGAATACTCAAAGAAACAAAAAAGATATAATTATAATAAGTAATAAATCAATGAAAGAAGAAGAAAATAATACTGTAAAGGATATTTTGAAATCCTGTTGCCTATATTCTTTTGCTACCACTATTATCACCCTGTGACTCAGCAAGACATAACCTCTTATTTGAAAATAAAAAATACTTACTGCTTAGAAGTGAAAAGACAAAATCATTTTCTTCAGGGGTGTGAATGGAAGCTAAATGAGCACCTTTGCTCACACAGTCCGCCTCAGCAGAGTCGAAATCCGTAGCAATATAGGAGTAATCATAATTGGAGTAATAGTAACAGTAGTTGTTGAAGTATGTCCAATTCTCTTCACAGCCAGTAGAATGAGCTACAAAACGAAAATAAAAAGACATGAGCCTGTGATGGTGTGAGATAAAGTAACAACCTAGTATTCACCATTTAATATAAGGTGAATAAATGGGTAGTGAGGGGGTAGGAATTTCTCCTCAAAAATCCCTGCGTATCGTAGATATTGACTAAAGGGGATAGGGGAGTAATGGAATGGAGTGGCTGGGCATGATATGTTAAAGCCCTTCTATCTCATTTCTTTTGTTATTACTGTGAATTCCTTCATGAGATCAGGGATATGTTGTCTTGTTTGTAAAAAAATTAAGTATATAGTAACTTTAATTAAGGACAACTTTTGTATAGATGAAGTGTGTAAAGGTATATTTCTCATTCAGAGAGTCAACACAGAGCATAAAATGAGCTACACATTTTTTTTTTTAAATAGTGTGACACCGGGACAGGCAGAAACTGCCCTCATCAACAAAGGCCCGGGCACGAGATAATACCAAGACGAAGGAAAAGAAACAGGTTAAGGGCAAGGCAGAGATGAGGTAATGTCACACAAAGGAAAACGACAGACAGAAAAATACAGTCAAAGTAAAGAGGACCCAGAGATATGGAGGACTAGGCTCTGAGATGACGATAGATCTGTTTTTTTTTTGAAGGATGAAAGGTCATAAGAATTAGGAAAGACAGAAGGAGGAAGAGAGTTCCAGAGTCTGGAGGTAGATGGGAAGAAGCAGTCGCTGCACCGACCAATCCGCGAGCTACAAATCTCCACAAAGTACCTGTGAGATTTACGTTAAATATCCCACACGAGCCTTCACACACAATACTACAAAATATCTGGTGTGAAATGCAAAAACAATATTGAACAAATTTGAACTACAAGAAGTTCAAAAGCAAAAATATGTTCAACGCTTCTTTAATGTAAGTAATAATTTTTTTCTAAATGCATTATGTCTTATCTAATTATAAATCAGCAGAGTGGCTACAACCAATGACAAAACAATACCATTTACAAAGGGAAAACTTAATTCAATTGCATCTTCTTAACGATACTCATTTGCTCAGTGTTGCATACGTGCATCCTAAAGAGTGAACAAGGCCAAGCATTATAAGCCCATCTATGATGCAGTTATAACGCATTTTCACCACAAATATCTTAGTAATATTACCATAATTTATTTCAAAATGTATTATTACCTTATATTACACATGAATGAACCATTTCTAGTAAATGTATACCAAAAGATAGAAATACCACTAAAAAATCCATAACAATGTTGAAATTTGGGGCACTTACAAAATTATGGATAATGACTAACAGACTTAAAACTTCTAATGTATAAATAATAGAGAAAAGAATAACACACATAAAGAATATATAAAATTAAACAGTTTAAAAAAAAGAATTAGGTGAACTGGGTTTAGTTTCGAAGGATATTAATGCTTGCATGTAAGTCATATCCTAATTCAAATATAAAGAGCTTCTTATATATTATAAAATAATATAGTCTGAAGAAAATATAGAGGGATGGGGAGTGTGATGCTCTGTCATAGAAAAAACTTGACATGTAGGACAATCTAAAGCCATACATGAAACAATATTCCTTGAAATACAATTTATACCTTGGCATACAATCAATGAGCAATATCAATACCAAGAAATAGGACCATGAAGCAACAACCTGAAGTCATGTTCGCATTTAGGCACACACACTCTGGTCTGTTCACTCTTTATGAAGCGCAAGTACATAAGTGTGAATGACGAGGTATGCTTAGAGATATTTAAATGAGTAGCTTCTCCGTTGTTATTAACTTCGTTTTTGCTGTGGGCTTCTGCCACCCGGTGCCATAAATAGAAAATATAATTTATAGATACATATGATTCAGGTGTTTATAAGTTTCAATATCTTACTTCCCCTGGATTAACGTAAGACCTATATTCTTCAACAGTAAAACTTAAATGCATATACAGTACTTACTTGGATAATATTCACATCCGTAAGTCCGAGCTTCATTGCATCTCAGATTATTCCACTTGGAGTGTGTCTCTGTTCCATAATAGTCTATCATTTCTCCACAAAACTCTGCTTGCAACTCATTAGGCTCTCCACCATTCCAGTGAAAGTAGTCAGTTGGTTTACCATCACTCCAGCTCCAAATCTGAGAATTGTTATCGTAACGAAGACCAATCCAAGTTGCTTCACTGGTGTGTCCCAGTATTTCTGAAATTCAGATATTTTTTTAAAAAGTGTATTTAAAGTATATCTTTTTCTCATTTAATATGAGACCCTACATTTCACTAAGCCAAAACTATAGTAAAATATTTCAAGGTGGCAGGCTTTCCATACATCCTGCTCATTCTTATTTACTATGCCAATTATACTGTGGAACAGAGGTATGGACTGCCAGCCTATTCTATGCCGTCAGTTTTCACATGAAGCTGGGTACATAAGTGTGGATTTTTTTTCTCCTAAATTAGCAAGGATATCCCTTTTAGTAGTTGCCTCCAATAATATACAAGCAATACAGGGTAAATAGTTAAAGAAAAAGATCTTTCTCTATCTATAAAGGACGCAATCCCTCTTTCAAGGAGGGTGATTGAGTCAAACACACAAGGACTTTCTTCTACACTTCGTTCCACTCTAGGCTAACACATCCATTTTTCTTATCACAATCTTGCTACCAATCCCCTTTCATTCTTATCACTCTGTTCACAACCACGCACATTCAGAGATCCAGCTAATAGAGTACTTGCTCTCCTTTTAAAGTGACTGTCAAAATATGAAAATTAATCTTTTTCTTGGATTGGAAGGCCACTCTTCATTTTCTCTTTGTCTCTTAATCTACATTTTCTTCATTCATTTTCCATTGATAATGGTTAATAATACTAATTTGTTATCCAGAATATTATAAAAATAGACTGAATGGGGAGGAGCAAGGGGACTGGGAATAACCCCTGCCTGCCTCCTGTCTCCCTATGAAATGTCACGGAAAACTCCAACCAAATCTCTTTTTTAGCAAAGTTCCATTTATTCAGAGGATTGATCTCATATAGCTCATTCTTCACCAGATTCCCTCTCTCTACTATAATACATTTTACAAGGTATAAGACTATGTTTTTCTTACCAAATACATTAAATCACTTTTTATCGTTTAAAGTATTATTAGTTTACCTTTGAGCACTGAATTTGACTAGGTTCAGTCAACAAAAATCATCCATTACCTCCAAAGTAATAATTTTCCTCATCGTTATGAATGCTAACTAGATCTGCTTCGTTACCAAACTCTTTGCATTTTTGCCTGGCCACATCCCAAGTTTCTTGAAGAGTTGTGGTATAATAACATTTCTTGTTATTATAAGTAAACCCAGCTGGGCAGGTTTCTGAAAAAAACACACACACACAAAATCAAAAGTATATTATATGCAGACTCTTAAATAAAATAAAATAAAATAAAATATTACATAAAAACAAACTCAGAGTTTTAGCAATGGGAGATGCTAACTGCATACTGAGTATTATTATTACTTTGCTAGATGTTGTGTAAACAACGCAACATAGATACATAGAGGCAAATATAATTAGTGATGGGAGGATTGTCTTTATTAACTGGATCTCATTACTAACAGTGCCGGAGGTTATGTAGGCAAAAAAAAAAAAGACCAACATCTGTATTTGTCCTTTTATGGAATTTCAAGCCATGGGGCAATAGTGATAATAGAATGGATTTTATTACTGAGAGGTTATGACAGGAAAGCACCATAAATATCATTAGGAAATCAAACTAAAATCTACTTCTATACTTGTAATCTAGAATTCAATGTAAACATTATTTTTCTACTTAATAGAATGCCAGTTGCTCCATGGGAGCAACTGGCATCCATAACACTCTCCAAAAAGTAAAATGGCACAAAAGTTGATAATGTAATACATTAAGTAAATATGACATAATATTTTTAATATATTCTTACAACACGCAAGAATATGGGTCCACCATTCTTTCTCCTACTTTAACTATAACTCACAAATATTGTTAAGCATTTTCACAAACAAAAAGTAACTTCATCAACTTTATTTCTTTTACTACAATAAAAAGTATTCACCACTTTAATGAAATGATGAGTCATCCCCCTTGGGCTGAAGCTAGCAAGGTAGCCTCAACTGTAAAAACAGATATGAAGTAGTGGAGATTCGACATACACCACCCATCCTCTTTTATTATACATTTTTTCTGGCAAGATAAAAATTGAAATGAGAAAAATTACCAGCCCCTTTTCAATCCCTTTTAGTTACTTCCTACGATGCGAAGGGATGAGTAGAATTCCTTCCCCCTATCAATGGCAATATACATTTTAATTGTCTATTAAAATTGAGCAATTCTTTCTCCCCCAATACATAGAAACAGGTACAAAATTAAATGAAGTTAATTTCTAGACCCCATCTTAAACGTTCCAATAGATTAAAAGATATGAAAGCTTTTACTTACTGATAGTAATTTTGCAGATATAGCGGTTGACATTATTGCAAGGAAAATCGTTCCACATACCATAATAATCAATGCCACGAATCTGAAGAAATTAAAAAGCAATATTATATCTAAACACTCTGCCACAAATAGGTCTCATGAAGAAGAGGGTGAAACTAAACAAGTTCTGAATACATTAAAACATAACTTAATGTCTACATTATAGTACATATCTGTCACACTTGGTTTTATAGATGTAAATACAATTAATATTCCCATATGTAAATCTATCATATTTATGGAGAAAAAGCTGTTAAAAATATGAAGGGTGAAAAAATGTATGCTTAGAAAACAGCTAACGGCAGTAATAAGGAAATTTCCAAAGATCTCATTTAAACATTCAGCAAACTCTTCAACAACTATTTCAGTCATATGTAATAATCAATGTTGCTCTCATCTCCTACCTCTCCACAGTGTTCAACACCATTTTCATTGTTGGGTTCTCCTTCAATCCAGTTCTGATACTCTAAAGGTGATCCATCCAACCAGTGCCAGTTATTTCCAAAATTATCATCATGTAAGCCTAACCATATATTGGCCCAGATGCTCTGGGAAATATCTAAAAGCAGATACATCAGTGTAAAATATGATTAAAAATGCAGTCTGGTTTTAACAATCCATCCTCCCTAATTAGCTCATACCATCTCTAGTAGGATAAATGGATGAAATGAAGAAATGATACATTAAGGAACTCCATTTTCCATACTAGTAAATACAGTAAGCATGAATTATATCATCATTCCCATAAATAGGAGGCTCGAAACTTTATCATCTTCTGCCGAACTTCCTTTCCATCAGCTGTTCTGTGGCAAGAAAAAGAAAACACGGAGGATGACGTTGTAAACCCTATCCTTCCCTATCCCTTGCATTTATCTCTTACTTAGAACAGGAATTATGAGGAAGGAATAGGCAAAAGATTTAAATGAGTATAAAAGTACTTACATGTAACATATGCATTTTCATCCGCATCTAGAATTGATATTAACTGGCTACCCAAATTGTTTTGACACCAATTGTTGGCTGTGTCCCAGTCTACAGAGTCAGGTGAGAGGTAGTAACAGTGATTGTTATAGGGCTCCCAGCCTTCTGGACACTGAGCTGTGTGAAGAATAATAAAAAGATGAATAGACTGAGTCAGGAAGTTATAATCGTTCATGCTCTAAACTTTGACTCCATAGGCTACGTAATGCAGCAGAATATCAACAACCATATAAAGTAAGAGAGACATTAAGGATGCATTGCTTTGCCTGTCCTCATCCACTATTACTTCTTTCTGTGACAAAAAAATAAAATCTCAGGATAAAATTGCCAGTCCCTCATTCCTTACATTTTCAATTCATAAATGTAATAATTTTTACAATCAAAATAATAATAATTAGTCTATCTATATACATGAGCCATTTTCCCCTTATAAAGGGATGACTGAGTCAAGACAAAATACTGACTCAATTAGAAGACAAACAAACAAACAAACAAACATGTATTTCCATTTTGTACAATGGTTATTCAACATTAATAGTAACTTATAAGTAGACATGTAATTAAACTAATAAATAAGAGGGTTAGACATATAGTTAAATTAAATGTAGCTTTCATAGAAAATAATAATGCTGTAATAAAAATGTTAACAATAATGTTAATAATAAAGTAGTAAGTATGCCACTAGATACAGGATCGTTATTATCGGCATCATTTCCATATTTGTTTCCTTACAATGAGAATAATTAGTTCTTAATGAGCAGCAACTATTTGTCCAAAAGAAAACTATATAGTTTGCCTTTGAAAGCTGTGAAGGAGGATGCATTTTTAAGATGCTCTGGAATATTATTCCAGAGTGTTGGCCCTTTGATAGTGATCATCTTTGAACCTGCTTCTGTGTTTGTTCTGTGAATAAAGAGCTCACTGCTCTGTCTTGTGTTGGTTCCTCTTATATCCCTGACTGTTTTTAAATCAAATAGCCAGCTAGGATAATGATGGTCCAAAATTTTGAATACAAAAACATAAATAGCATAAGCGACCTTATTTTCTGCCCGCAGCCACCCAAGTTTATTGAGAGCTGGTGTGATGTGGTCATATTTTCTTATTCCTCCCAGGGCAACTCGAGCTGCAAAATTAATAAGCTTCTGTATTCTATTTATCTGAGGCTTAGTGGTAGCTCCCCAAATAGTTGTGCAGTAATTAATGTGACTTAGGGCTAGAGATTCAACAACAGTTATTCGAGTGGTAGTCTCAAAATTGTCTTTTATACGTGATAAGTACATTAATGTTCCTGTAGCCTTTTTGCATACTTTATCTATGTGGGAATCAAACAACATGTGGTTATCAAAGTGAATTCCTAGGTTTTTGACTGTTTTGCTAGGTGTGATAATATTGTCGCAAAACTTAATTGTTGTGTTTTCTGGAATTTGTGCTATGTGGAACCTTGAACCAATAAATATGCACTGTGTTTTACTTTCGTTAATTAACAGCCCAAGAGAAAATACAGAGGAGGGGATTTTCAGTCCCCTCGCTCAGTCCCATTCAGTTGACTCTTACGAGACGCAGGGGAACACGGAGGAATCAGTCTAACCCCCTACCTCAGGGGGTAATATATATATATATATATATATATATATATATATATATATATATATATATATATATATATATATATATATATATATATGTGTGTGTGTGTGTGTGTGTGTGTGTGTGTGTGTGTGTGTGTATATATATATATATATATATATATATATATATATATATATATATATATATATATATATATATATATATATATATATATATATATATATATATATATATATATATATATATATATATACATATATATATATATATATATATATATATATATATATATATATATATATATATATATATATATATATATATATATATATACATATATATATATATATATATATATATATATATATATATATATATATATATATATATATATATATATATATAATGCCCCCTGAGGTAGGGGGCTAGACTAATTCCTCCGTGTTCCCCTGCGTCTCGTAAGAGTCGACTGAGTGGGACCGAGCGAGGGGAGTGAGAATCCCCTCCTCTGTATTTTCTCTTCTAATTGAGTCAGTATTTTGTCTTGACTCAGCCACTCCCTATCCGATTCCGGTTTTACGTCACGGACTCCCTTATCTACCAAGGGCTAGGACGGTTGCCTTCTTGCGAAGGACTTGTTTTGGCAGATGTAATCCTTACGCTGAGTGCATGCCCTTGCTAACCTCAGACCGTGACGGGGCGCGAACCCTCGACCTGACGCCTCAGAGTCAGAGACGCTACCGATTATTATCATTTTGATTGTAAAAATTATTATAAAAATGTAGGGAAAGAGGGACTGGCAATTTTATCCTGAGATTTTATTTTTTGTCACAGAAAGAAGTAATAGTGGGGTGACACATTACCATATGAGAAAACATGAATAATTTTTACCCCGACCGGGACTTGAACTTGCGACTTATAATTACTAAGCCAAGGGGCTACCAACTACACCACAGAAGGTCTTAAAAGGGAAACAATCCTTTTAGCTTATATCTGCTATACTAGGAATGAACGCGTTCTATCTAAATGCCACTATGTTCATATTACAGTTCCCCCAACCTCACTCGTGGTTTCGTTTTCGCATTTGATTCAACTCCCAATCTCAATCAGGACCAACAATAACCAAATAAGCACATTACCATATGTGAAAACATGAATCATTTTTACCCCGACCGGGACTTGAACCTGGAACTTATAATTCCTAAGCCAAGGCACTACCAACTACACCACAGAAGGTCTTAAAAGGGCCACAGTGGGGGGTTGGGGCTTGTCCTGGCTGACGGAATGACCGCATTGTAAAATGGAGCCAATAAAGTTCTATTCATTATTCCCCATACTCACTCGTATTATTTGTTATCGCATTTAATAGAGAAAAGAAAGGTATTAAGTTCAGTGATATATTCGGTAATAAAGAAAAGAAGGTAATGAGAAATGTGTCATAAATAAAGATTAACATCATATATTTGAGCAAAACATAAACTGATGATTTAATGAAAGAAACTCTTAGTCTATCCATAAGGAAAATGGAAACTAAGGCATAGTCAAATAAAGGTGACAAACATTTCAAATATTTACATACCACTAGGTGGAGGAGGTGGCTGTATTGGGACATAGTATGGACCTGGAATGAAATGAGAAAAATGATAAATTAATTAAAAAAAATGTTCAATGGTGTCTTCCTTAATTCAAGTCCTCTAGTATCGGGGAAATTTTTAATTTTCATAAACGTCACTGAGTGTGAGTCCAGCAGCAAAAAATCATATTTTGTATTAGAATAATTAACTGATTTTTTAGGATTCAGCTTACTTATACTCATCGAAAAGGCCAATAAAACAGACATAAAACCATCTTTAAGCAGAACTAAATAATAATACACTACAAGATACTTGGGGGCAAATTGATTACAAATTGCATAGTGTCTAGTGTTAATTTTAACATCAGCAATAAAGAACAAACTCAATATACTGAAAATGACTTGAACAAATGAGGTCAATAAAACTTAAAAGACAATTCTTTCATTCTTTTCTGGAACTCTGGAACACTCAAGCTTACATTTGTTACCAATTCATAAGGATCCTCCTCTGTATACATGTAGCTTATTATCTTTTCTCCAATCCAATTGAAAGTGGAAAATATATCACACACAAAACATCCATTTACAACTAAAGTGATCATAAATTATGTTATAAATAGCCGTATATTGAGTGTAGTCTTTCAACAGTCAGTAGAAACACCAATTATAAGTAAACTACGTGTCTCTTGATGTTGAATAGTTGCCAATATATCGTATCGTACACACAACGAAATAAATATGTTAAAAGACTTTTACCACCAAGCATTAGACGGTACGAGTAACAAAATCACCATCAAGATTTGTAGCAACCTGATGTTAGCTCGTAGTAATCTAGTCAATGAATAGTGATCAGGTTGCTTTGGATTTAATATTTTTCTCTGAAGAGATCGAGAGCAAGTTATGCACACCTATTGCATTACAGAGCAACAGGACTACAAACGCTTACCTTTCTTTTCACAGATGAATGGGATGCGCTTGTCACAAACTGCATCATTCCACTCCCCATTGCCAGTGTACATTTCTGTAACATTTGAAACACTTATGATATATATATATATATATATATATAATATATATATATATATATATATATATATATATATATATATATATATATATATATATATATATATATATATATATATACTATTTCTATCTACATATAACACCAGTATTAATAATACAAGGATATTTTGTTAAGGTGACATGACATCTCACTGAAACCAGAAAGGCAGTCACCATGAAACAAAAAGGAAAAGGCAGAAATGCTTCATCCTACCCTAGGAATACTCATCCCCTTTACCAGGTGCTTTATAGTGAGAAATATATCTTCAAAATAAAGAAATTCCAGATCATCGGTCTTCTGCTTTTCTTAGTTCTTAAACCACCAAACAAAACTGTTTGGAATTCTCTCTCCTTCATCACAAAGGATGCCATATTCATCAATATATGCTTAAAATCACACTTAAACCAGTTATATTCAGAAATAAGAGACTCACCAATGCATGGCTCTGTGTAACCCCCACTGTTAGGCTCACCATCAGCATAGTTAAAGAAGGTAACGGGAGTGCCATCTAACCATCGGTTACCATCTACGTCATTTTTCATCCCAATCCACACAGAAGTGGCACTCAAGTGCTGTTCGTAGACCATATCTGAAACAAATGTCAAAAATTATACCTAGAAATGGCCTTAACAATCAAGGCTGTGTGTGGGGGTAATAACCTATTCTGAGTTTACGGGAAAGAGACTTGGTTGTGGCTCCGTATCTCCAAGTAGGGTTTTTGCTTTGCTACTGATTATAAAATTTTACCTCAAAATCATGTTCATTATATATGTGAATATATTCAATAACTATTATATTTAAAATCTATTATTATACTATAAATACTATTTTCCATTATCTTGCAGAGATTTGTTAGCATGCATTCATCTACAGAATCTATATCTAGAGCCCCCTGTATCACAGTACAGTTCAATAAGAATGCTGTCATCTAGGGAATAAATCATCTTTACCATAGCCACCTCTTTTTCTATCATCAAGGGGTGGATTTCATTATTTCAGTCTACTCTCTTAACTCAGACGTCAAAGCCCAGACACTAACTTTGTACTGTGTCTTTGAATACTGTCACTATATAACTGTAGCGGTGGTGCTTTTTAGTGTCGTATATATCACACACACACACACACACACACACACACACACACACACACACACACACACACACACTTATATATATATATATATATATATATATATATATATATATATATATATATATATATATATATATATATATATATATATATATATATATATTCTTATTTTTGTTACTATATCTGTTTTAATAATATGCTGCATACTAAAACTTTAGGCCTCACAAAAATCATACCAGTACTTTTAATTAGTATTTGGAGACTATCTTTATGTCTTTATATGACAGCTCTACCATTACACTGTCATCTAGATATTTTTTCAGCTCACACAATCTCTATGACAATTTCAGGATACTGGAGTTACCACGATTTCAAAGACTTTCCAAAACTGATAAGAGGTAAAAACAACAGTATAGAACATTCTTTTTAATAAGTATAGGAATAAATAAAATGTCCCATGATATTCTATGCATCTATGCCCCTAAAGTCTTAACAACTCCCAGTAATTGAATAGGCATTATTTTTCTAGTAGTGGCTTGGTTTCCTTCCCTCCCTCCATAATGGAGGTTGAACATTCTCAAATACAGACTGAAACTCCCTTTTCACTTCTTCACAATCTTTTTATGCACTTCAGTTGCTCTTCCATCTGCTCTTTCCAGTTTCAGACATTATTCTTTGACTTCTATTTCATCTCTTAAGAAATTAAAAAAATTTTCGAATGTTTCTTCGCTTCCCAGGCAATACCTCTTCAATAGACACTGTAAAGGGCTGTTTACACGGGCAAACGGTTCGTCGAACCGCGTTCGACGAACCGTTTGACAGTGTAAACCGCCTTTAAACCTCAAGCACACTTATATTTTGTCGTCTGTGATCTTGGTAGTCCGGAAGAACATTTAATAATATTGTGTCTCTTTTGGCAATTCATTCTTCTCTTAGCAATTCTTCATTCATTATATAACCAATCATCACTAGTTCGGATAAGCTTTTTCCTAGCAACTGATATGCGAAAGTTAACTAAAATTAACATGTTTATCACAAAATCCATTGTGAACCTATGCATTTTAGCTAAAAAAAAAAAACGTTCTCCTAAGCAATAAAAGCAAAGTGCCCATTCACAATCTCCTAGACATTTCTGTCTAAGTCTTCAAAAAATGCAAGTTTGCGCGCTCTCTCTCTCTCTCTCTCTCTCTCTCTCTCTCTCTCTCTCTCTCTCTCTCTCTCTCTCTCTCCTCTCTCTCTCTCTCTCTCTCTCTGTTCGAAAAATGTACAAGCTTGCTGTGTGTGTGTGTGTGTGTGTGTGATTACCTAATTGTGATTACCTAATTGTGTTTACGGGAAAGAGCCCAAAGCTCGTATCTTCCCGTCTCCTGATCGGTTCCATTTTTAGACTTAGTGATACTTATCATACCTGTCCTTAAAACTATGGATTGAGGTAGCATTAACTACCTCCTCGCTTAGCGAATTCCAATTATCAACTACTCTTACACTGAAAAAGTATTTCCTTACATCCTGCAAACAAGTTTTCTTCCGAAGCTTCAAACTATGACCTCTAGTTCTAGAGCCAGCCATATCGAAATATCGATCCCTATCCACTCTATCATAACCATGAAGGAATTTAAAGACTGTCACCATATCCCCCCCTTACTCTTCTAGCTTCGAGTGATGGCAAGTCTAATTCCCTCAGCCTCTCATCATAACCGAGATTGCGTATTTCTGGCACCAGTTTTGTGGCATGTCTTTGAACTTTTTCAAGCTTAGCTATGTGCTTTTTCAAGTGCGGATTCCAAAAGGGGGCTGCATATTCGAGTTTTGGCCTCACATAGGTTACATAAATATTTCTGAACATTTCCTTGTCCATGTGCCTGAAGGCTACCCTTACATTTGATAAGAATGCATATGCTGCCCTTACTACGCCATTTATATGTATTTCTGGAGACAAATCTGCCAATATGTTTACTCCTAGATCTCTCTCATTTTCTGTCTCCTGAAGTTGTACTCCAGCCACCGAGTAGTCAAGCTTGGGCCTTCTTGCACTTGTACCCATTCTCATTACCTTACATTTTGAGGTATTGAATTTCATTAGCCACTTTTCTGACCACTCATGCAGATTATTTAGATCCTCCTGAAGTTCTCTACCATTGTTCTCGTTTTTTACTTTCTTCACAATCTTTGCATCATCTGCAAACATATTCATGAATGAATTTACAGACTCTGGTAGGTCATTTACATATACAAGGAACAAAAGTGGCCCTAAAACTGAACCCTGTGGAACTCCACTACTAACTCTTCTCCATTCAGACACTGAGTGTCTTACTCTAACCCTCTGTTCCCTTCCTTCTAAGTAAGTTTTTATCCATTCCAAGACATTTCCACCTATTCTAGCCATTGATTGCAGCTTCCTAATAAGTCTCCCATGTGGAACAGTGTCAAACGCTTTCTGGAAGTCTAGGAATATGCAATCTGCCCAGCCCTCTCTTTCCTGTAAGATTTGGCTTACCTCATCATAAAATTCTAATAAGTTTGTTACTGTTGATCTTCCTTCTCTGAAGCCATGTTGCCTCACTGACAAAAAGTTGAAGGATTCCAAGTGAAGAGAGATATGTTTCCTTAGTAGTTTCTCCATAACTTTGCAAACTATGCTGGTCAAGGAAACTGGTCTATAGTTCAGAGCCGTATCCCTCCTTCCCTTTTTGAAGATAGGTATCACATTTGCTTGTTTCCAGCATCTTGGAATCTCCCCCGACTCCAATGACTCCTTAAATATGATACTTAGTGCCACTGATATTGTGTTTGCGCATTTTTTAAGCACATGAGGGGATATGTCATCAGGACCTGTAGCTTTATGAACATCTAAATCCATCAGCGCTTTGCATACCTCTGTGGCTGTAAGGTTGATGTTCTCTAATACCGGCCCTTGAGCTTCTATCACTGCAATCTGAGGGGGTGGGGTATTTTCTACTGTAAATACTGACTGAAACTCCTTGTTCAATTCTTTGCAGATCTCTTCGTCCGTCTCAGTGATGCTTCCATCCGCTCTCTTTAGCCTTAAAACCTGTTCTTTTACCTTCAGTTTTCCTCTGATAAAGCTGTGGAAAAGCTTGGGATTTTCTTTCGCCTTCCTGGTGATGTCCCTCTCATAATCTTTCTCTGCCTCTCTCCTTTTACTTAGGTAGTCATTTCTTGCTCTTTTGTAGGTTTGCCAGGCATTTATGTTTTTTCTCCTCCTATACCTTTTCCAGCATTTGTCTCTCCACTCCTTAGCTCTTTTACACCCATTATCGAACCATTTCTCTCTGGCATGAATTACACCTACTTTGGTGACAGGTATGCAGCAATCTACAATCTTCCCATATTTCTCACAAAAGATGTCATACATTTCTTGTACAGATTTGTTGTAAAATAAGGTTCTCCAGTCAATAACTGCAAAAAGCTCATTCATTTTGATGTAATCTCCTTTCTGATAGTTCCTCCTCATGTCCTCAGTGCCTCTACTCTCAGGAAGTGTGTGTGTGTGTGTGTGTGTGTGTGTGTGTGTGTGTGTGTGTGTGTGTGTGTGTGTTTGTGTGTGTGTGTGTGTGTGTGTGTGTGTGTGTGTGTGTGTGTGTGTGTGTGTGTGTGTGTGTGTGTGTGTGTGTGTGTGTGATTACCTAATTGTGCTTAAGGGAAAGAGCCTAAAGCTCGAATTTTCCCGTCTCCTGATCGGTTCCATTTTGTACTTAGTGATACTTATCATACCTGTCCTTAAAACTATGAATTAAGTTAGCATTAACTACCTCCTAGCTTAGGAAATTCCAATCATCAACTACTCTTACACTAAAAAAAAAATACTTCCTTCCATCCTGCAAAGAAGTTTTTTTTTTTTACAAAACTTCAAACTATGACCTCTAGTTCTAGTGCTAGCCATATCAAAATATCAATACCTATCCACTCTGTCATAACCAAGAAGGAATTTAAAAACCGTCACCATATCCCCCATCATTCATCTAGCTTCGAATGATGGTAAGTCTAATTCCGTCAGAGTTTCCTCATAACTACGATTGTGTATTTCTGGCACCAATTTCGTGAGATGTCTTTGAACTTTTTCCTGCTTAAGTATGTGCATTTTCAAGTGCGGATTGCAAAATGGGGCTGCATATTCAAGCTTTGGCCTCACAAAGGTTACATAAATATTTCTGAACATTTCATTGTCCATGTTCCCGAAGAATCTCCTTACATTTGCTAAGAAAGCATATGATGCCCTTACTATTACATTTATATGCATATCCGGAGACAAATCTGCCAGTATGTTTACTCCTAGATCTCTCTCATTCTCTGTCTCTAGAAGTTCTGCTCCTGATATTGAGTATTCAAGCTTGGGCCTTCTCGCATTTGTGCCCATTCTCATTACCCTACAATTAGAAGGACTGAATTTCATTAGTCACTTTTATGACCACTCATGCACTCGAATTTGGTCTTCTCATTCTGAAGATAGGTACCACGTTCACTTTTCTACCATCTTGGAATCTCCCCAAATTCCAGCAACTTTTCAAATATGATACATATTGCCGATAATATTGATTTATCCCATTTCTTAAGTACATAAAGGAATATATCAACAGACCTTTAGCTTTATGGGCATCTAACTCCATCATCGCTTTGCATACCTCT
The DNA here is from genome assembly GCA_037179515.1 of Halocaridina rubra. Lineage (NCBI taxonomy): Eukaryota > Metazoa > Arthropoda > Malacostraca > Decapoda > Atyidae > Halocaridina > Halocaridina rubra. The sequence continues at coordinate 121,934 of JAXCGZ010007563.1, forward strand.
GTGTCTGAAAAGATGATGTTCTATAATACCGGCCCATGAACTCGTATCTCTGCAATCTGAGAGGGTGGGGCATGTTCTGCTGTAAATACTGACTGAAACTCATTGTTCAAATACTCACAGATCTCTTCATCTGTCCCAGTGATGCTTCCATCCACTCTCTTTAGCTTTAAAACCTCCTCTTTGACATTCAGTATTCCTCTGATAAAGCTGTGGAAAATTTTGGATTTTCTTTAGCCTTTCTGGTAGTATCCCTTTCATTGTCTCTCTGTCTCTCTTCTTTTACTTAGGTAATCTTTTCTTGCTCTTTTATAAGTCTGCCAGGCATATATGCTTTTTCTCTTCCTATACCTTTTGCAGCATTTGTTTCTCCACTTCTCGGCTCTCTTACACTAATTATTGAATCACTTCTCTCTGGCATGAATAACTCCTATTTTGGTGAAAGGTATGCAACAATCTACTATCTTCTCATATTCCTCACAAAAGGTTTCGTACATGACTTGTATAATTTTGTTGTTAAGTAAGGTCCTCCAGACAATAACTGCAAAAAGTTAATTAATATTGATATAATCTTCTTTCAGATAGTTCCTCCTCGTGTCCTCAGTGCCTGTACTTTCATGCAGAACATCTTCGATGATATACTCCATCAACAACACACAGTGGTCACTCTTTCCAGTTGGTATTCATACTAATTTTTTCAAGTTATAACACATTATCTATGAATACTAGATCAAGCAACGATGGCTCATCTCCACCCCTGGCCCTCATTGGTTCCAGTACATGTTAACGTAGGAAATTCCTTGGTACACAATCAGGGAATCTTGCCCAGAATAAGTCCCCCCCACTGTATGTGCGTGTATAAGAATATACTCGTCAGGGTTGTAGAGGTGTACTATTTTTATGTAAGAATAATTTATATATGAAGTTCGTTAGGGGACAAATTGTAAATGCTAGAATACTTCCAAGGCTTGGACCCATAAGCCCAGCAGGTAATCACGCACAAACTAAATAAACATCCAAATCCAAAAATAACCATACACAAATAAAAATATGAATAAGTGTTCTATATTTAGAGTTTCTTCATTTGGCCGATGGCTGAAAGTGTAAAGTGGTCTCATAACTGCACAGCAAGTGATGTTTAAGGTTTATGGTTATTATACTCTAAACACTACATTCATCTAAATTTCTGAAAGCACTGTATGACAACTTACACATGCCCTGATATGACATTTGAAAGTTAGACTGACACTTTGGTAAAGAGTAAAGATCCTAAGAAACTATCCTCTACAGGGATAACTCTTCATCCCTAAACTATAAACTCTCATTAATATGTTAGCACTAACAGTAACTATTTCTATGATCGAAAATATGTGTAATTTATATAGAAAATTAAAAAGGAATGAAGAATATCTATCATCAAAGCTTGCTTTAAATGTAGGTACTTGTGATACACTAGTATCTACAATGAGAAAAGATATTTACAAAACGCTTAAGTTGAAATTGTTTAAATGAGTGAGCAACAAATGGAAATCTCTTAACGTTACCTTTAACAAATGAACTCTCTTGAGCGGTAGTGAGGGAGACTAGTTGAATTTCACTTCCATCACTGCCATGCCCGTGTTCTTTGCAGTGAAGTTCAGCATCCGCAAAGGAGTACTCGGCCATTTCAAGCCGATAACATTCTCCACTTACTGGATTTTCCACCCAATCCCATCCACAGTTAGTGTCTGGAAGAGAAGTTAATGCATATTGCTTTAGAGTATATGATAATTAAGAAGTATGAAACTGAAAAGCCAAGAATACACAAACTGGAAATTTGTTGAATTTAGAGTAACAGGACAAAAATAAAAGAGTGAATAAATTCATACAATACAAAGATAACAAATCTAGCAACATACTAATTTAGCAGGATTTAGATATAATAACAGGCATAGCAATAATACTTAAAAATATATTTTCTCTAAGAAGAAGAGAAGAGGACAGTCTTCAAAGTAAGCATAAGGTTAAAACACAAACAGTAACACAGGAAGCAGGCATTTTTATTAGGTGTTTAAATATCTTCTCTAATATAATTGTCAAGACTTGATTCACAGTACAGTTCTTCTTTTGAGACGTTTTTTATTCACGTTGTAAGGGACCTGAATCCTTATAAATAGTGTCTCCTAATGTATCTGTGAGCCTGTAATAAATCTACCAATTGTCTCATTTCAGAGTTTCTACTGCTAACAGGCTAGGATAATACTAACAAAACAAAAGAAACTTCTTACGGAAGTTATTGGTCATGTTAACGAGTCTAGTGAAGATATTCAGGAATATACTGATATTTTAGACCAGCACGTTTTCTAAAACCCACAAGAGTATAGGTATGAGCGCTATATATGCTGGGATCAATATTAAAAATTATACTGATATTTTAGACCAGCACGTTTTCTAAAACCCACAATAGTATAGGCGTGAGCGTTATATATGCTAGGGATCAATATTAAAAAGAAATTGAGCTTCAAATCTCAAATCTGTCTAGTAATAAAATTGAAAATGTACAAACTAATACCTCTGACCTGTCTAAATGTGCAGTATTCCCTGAATGGTGACAATACAGAGAAAGTAAAATTCTCAAAAGCGTCTTTAATAGCTCATATGCCAAAGCAGAACACTTTCATGCTAAGGATTAAATCTGCCAAACTTTCATGTCCATTACCAAATTAATCATACAACCGTAATTAATACCAGCTTGCTCTCTCTCTCTCTCTCTCTCTCTCTCTCTCTCTCTCTCTCTCTCTCTCTCTCTCTCTCTCTCTCTCTCTCTCTCTCTCTCTCTCTCTCTCTCTTCTCTCTCTCTCTCTCTCTCTCTCTCTCTCTCTCTCTCTCTCTTCTCTCTCTCTCTCTCTCTCTCTCTCTCTCTATGACAGGCTACATGGCACTGGGTCAATAGTTTTCATTACTGCCTGCTAACTATGCTCTATTTTTATTCCCCCTTTCTAAATATAAAGCAAAGTGAAAAATCACAGTAAATAGGAAGTAAATCTAGAATCAGCAAGGCAAATAAAGATAGCAAAAATTTATGCACACTGTAACACACTCACAATCTGGTGGGGGAGTCGTTGTTGGCGATGGAGGACCAATGGGCGTAGGTGAAGATCTTCTCTTACAAATAAAGGACCTTAAACTTCCACAGGTCAAATCATTCCATTTCCCAGCCTCGATCATTATTTCAACGCAGTTTTCATTTGAGAACTGGTCACCGTTAGGCTCGCCTTTATAAAGAAAATATTGTTATTGAACTCGATACATAGTGTATTGTTCTGTATTCTCATAGGTTTTTTTTTTCGAAGAGGTAGTGCAGATGGATAACTGTGGCCAACATGCTGAATTTTCATGAGACGGCATCATGCATACAATATCTTGGGGCAATTTCACACTTTTGAAAGTAAATGAACTGCATATCATGATTTTTAATTTAAAGTATCACAACATGCAATAGATTTGCTTGTGAGTAAACATCACAAACTTATGGCAATACAGAGAGAGAGATCAAAGGATTTAAAACAAACTGATTTTTCATCGTACTTTCATTTCTATATTTTTTTTCTCAACTTAATGTAATGATATATATCAGCGACGTACTCAAGATATTGTCTTAGTTTTAACTCAAATATAAAAATGAGCAAATATTATACAATACTACAAAGTCTTCATGACATGAAGACTAACCCATACTTCTATAAACATAAAGGAAACAGTCAGTGATAAATTTTTTCACCCTCCACTGAGCCTCATCAGCTCCTGATGAGGCCCAGTGGAGGACAAAAATTTGAACGGGCATTATTTCCAGCACGATTTTTAAAGTGTGGATATATCTTCATATATTATACATGGATTTTTGTTTCTACATATGTTATCCATTTCCCAGAATCTACCAGAATGAAAATACAGAAATTACCTTTTCTGATCTGGTGGAAGGAGAAGCATTCAAGGGTGAGATTACCAACATCCTTCTCATTTATCCTACGACCTTATATGACAACACAAAGACTATAATACCCCCCCCAAAAAAATAAAAAAAAAATAAAAAAAAATAGTAGAGTTAACAGACTTCGAATCATGTTATTTCTGATTAAAATGTAAGCATTCTTTACAAGCTATATACATAAATCAAGAATTTTTTGTTACTTTTCAACAATATCCTTTAAATAATCAGGATATAATACCTCACAGTACACTTCTTTTCAGAAGATTTCTCTTCACATAGTGAGTTCAATGGCAGTATCGGATACGATACATGGCAATTGTAATCTCTAATTCTGCTGTAGCAGAATCACAATATGGTTCACCTTATCTAGAGAAAGTAACAAGTTTCAACTCAGTTTTACGTTGTAATTAACTTAACTAGACTGGCCGTATATGACATCCATGAATGCAGAGTAAAGGAGGTTTCACACGGTCAAACGGTTCGTCGAACACGGTTCGACAGACAAGTGTTTGAAGTGATGTTCGAACGTGTTCACGGGGTATTTGGTTGTCGAACACGTTCGACAACCAAATACCCCGTTCACACGTTCGAACATCACTTCAAACACTTGTCTGTCGAACCGCGTTCGACGAACCGTTTGACCGTGTAAACCCCCGACGTGTGAACGGGGTATTTGGCTGTCGAACACGTTCGACAACCAAATTACCCCGTTCACACTTGCAAACATCACTTCAAATACTTGTCTGTCGAACCGCGTTCGACGAACCGTTTGACCGTGTAAAACCCCTTTATGAATCCATCGGTCCTGTCACACTGGGAAGACATTCATTCTTTTTTACATAATCATTTACAATCATCTATACGACAACTATTAGCTTATTCTATATGTCACATCAGATCATTCTGTACTTATCTGTTTCTCATATTCTTTCACTGACATGTGCTTCTCGATACCATAATTGGCTTAAATACCCAAGCCTCTTCTATAAGGGCGGTTTACACGGTCAAACGATTCGTCGAACGCTGTTCGACAGACAAGTATTTGAAGCGATGTTCGAACGTGTGAACGGGGTATTTGGTTGTCGAACACGTTTGTCGAACGTGTTCGACAACCAAATACCCCGTTCACACGTTCGAACATCACTTCAAACAATTGTCTGTCGAACCGCGTTCGACGAATCGTTTGACCGTGTAAACCGCCCTTTAGACTCTTCCACACCAAAGCCTCAGATCTTGGTTATCCTTGCCACAACACATTGGGTTATTGTTATTTACTGGTATTTGTTACATTACATATACCTAAGGGTGCCCATTGTGAAGTGATCTTATACTCTCTTACTTTTAAGTCTTCTATATCCTTTTCACTAAAGCTTTCTCAGGTAAAAAAACAAGTTAGTATTTACTAATCACTATAACTACAAGAAAGATAAACTGTCAAGCTATCCACTTTGTCTCCATGTCACCCACTTTACTCTGGAGTCATTGTTGACATCTGTTCTCTCTTTAATGTGAATATCAGCAAAACTTACCCATTTTTTTTTATGATGATTATACAGGTCATCTTTTCTGCCATCATCTACTATATCGTTCGCAAAGTACATTCTTTCCACTCAACTGAATAACTTACTTTCCCTCAAGCGCTCAACTCCATCTAATTACGCTTGATACTGTTTGAATATTTCTTCTTTTTTCTTGTAAGTATTTATCAACACATATGGTATTTCCCTTCAACATACATTTATCCCAAACCCATACGGTATCTGCAAGAACATTCATTCACGAAAAGGCTGAGGTAGCAAATATCAGTCTCCCATATATTTCCTGGTATGTCTTCTCTTGGTAAGAAATTAAATCCACAAGAAGAAAGAGTACATTTCCCATTAATAATATACATAGCATACACGGATAGTTTCCTATACTCAGGAAAAGTAACTATGCAGCAACTACACAGTTGATAGATGGAAAACCTGTGTCAATGTATAGGAAGAAGAAAATAAAAACGAATTGAAAAGAAATTAGATACGCTAGAGGGTAAAGTCTCCCACAGAACAAAAACACTTGCAAAATTATCTCAAGAAACAGTAAAAAAAAAAAAAAAATTTATTCACATACGTTCACGAAAAGTAAATCAGCAATTCTAAAGAAACACAGGACTCCTTAAAGGACCTACAATTAATTTGGAGAGTATTATATGAACTCAAAATAAATCCTTTTTAAAAATCACTTACCATCATTCCAATTAGTAATTAAAACTCCACTGTTGTCACTCCATTTCCAAGTACCCTCAACTGCACGATCATTCAGCCCTATCCAACTTCCTCCAAGAATTTGGTTATCTGGAGAGAGAGAGAGAGAGAGAGAGAGAGAGAGAGAGAGAGAGAGAGAGAGAGAGAGAGAGGAGAGAGAGAGAGAGAGAGAGAGAGAGAGAGGAGAGAGAGAGAGAGAGAGAGAGAGAGAGAGAGAGAGAGATTTATAAACATACACTAAACATCAAGAAGAATGGCAAAGTCAAATTATATATCAAAATGCAAAGCTTCACCATAGAATGTATAACTTACACTAGATCAATATGTGAACTTTAATAACAACGCTCTTGGAGTTGTTAGCACTTACTGTGAATAAAATCTTGTTCACCCCAGGAAGTGATGGAAGCTAGATCGCCCCCATCTTGTTGACAGATTGAACGAGCTTGTGTCCAGGTCACCTCCTTCTCGCCATACATGTAACAGTAGTCAACATTCAATAGCCAGTTTTCCGGACAGTATCTCGTGGCTGTTTAAAAGAAACGTGACAATGCCATAAAAATTAAATATATTAGTGTCATCAACTATCAGCGGTTAGGAAGACAGTATCACTTAATGAATTACAACGGAAATTAATATTTAAAACATCATTTAGTTTCTTTGTTGGTGAAAATTTTACAACCACATTTCCTCTTCCCTGACATATTTTTTCTTGTTTCAACATGACCCGTGGAAGATATGTTGAAGCTCTGATACCTCAATGCTTTGGTCATACTTAGGGCCCCTTTCCTGAGCTCAGCTGGATATGGTGCAATATTTGAAAATAAATTAATAAATTGTTAGGATAAAAACTGAAGCGAAATTTAGAATGTATTTGTCAAACCATCCCTCAGCACCTGAATATTATAATGGATTTATATTTTTAGTACGAATACATTAAAATATATTTACCTGTGTACATACTCTGATAATTTATCAATCTATACACAAGAGCTGTAATCCTCCTAGTAAGGAGGGTGGCAATATCAAAGCCCACACTCATTCATTATTGTTTCATTCAATGATAACAACTTCACATTTTGTGGACAAACATGCTCTCATTCTCCTCCCTTTCACAACTCACTTTTGGTACAGTCATGCACACTTAGAGACCCAGGTTTCTGGCTGGAGTTTTCCTACCAGAAGCCCCTCATATGCATTCCCTCTTTTCAGAAAAAATATATGATGGGGGCATTTTCAGTCCTTTAAGTCCAGCTATTTATTCAAGTTTTATGAGATGCAGGTAAAAAAATGAGCGAGAATTCCCCTCCCCCCAAAAAAGGACTCTCAGTTTAAAAATATTTAAAATACAAAATTAAGAGGCAGTTTCCCATTGCATGGAAAATGAAAGGAAATAAACATATGAAGCCTCGCGTGATAATACAGATGACAACACTTATTTCATGCATGAAAATGCAGTCTTACATACACAGCAAAGATACATGAAGTATTTATGAACTCTAATATAATCTCTTTTTTTTTTTACTCTTAAACACGAGACCATATCTCACTGAATCCAGCTAGTTGACAACGAGTGAACATTTAAGGGACACCTGAGATTCACTACACACTCTGCATCAAGGTGGAGGACATTGTCATTTCTCTTTTTCTCATTTTCCTTTTAGTTAGCTCTTGTATCATGAACGGAATATGCGTGTGGACGTCTTTCTATCCATCAACATTAATATATATCAAATTTCAGCTTGCATATGCACCGTCATTTTTACATATAAAAGATTTCCAGTAAGCTTTACAGACGAAGTATTTTATGAAAAGCAAGCTCATTTATGAATGAAGTTATTTTTTCATAATAAAGAATCAATTTGGCATTGCCATAAAGCAGGAAATTTATATATATTGGAAGTTTCTACGGCTTGATGGATTTAGACTGGGCTGCTATGCCTGAGGATAAGTATTCAAGCCCACCTTATACCATGGTGAAAAAATAACAAATCTCTTAATCACATCAACAGTGCTGAAGGCAAGACAGTAGTGTCAGTCCTCTTAGCCAACATCCAACTAAGGAAGCGTAGCAATTAAACTAACAGACTAGTATGCTAAAAAATGGAGCGAACAGCATCACTAGTTCAAGTAAAAGAATTTACATTATATGCCTGCCTTGTTGCTCTGTCTTAAAAAAAATATTTATTAATTTACCTGAGGGAGGCAGGAGTGTCACAGGCTGTCCCACTGGAATCTCACAAGCGTAATGCCTGGGCTCAGTACAGTCAATGGGAATCCATGATGACGTCCCAGTTGTACCTAGAGTAAGAGAATATATCCAAATTACTTAAGCTGGTATGCAGTGGCTCGTATACAAAACATTAACAAAATAATACAGTGTGTGTACAAGACACCTTCAGTAACCCTTGAGTTATGATCACATCTAAACTACCTAAAAACTATCAAAAGCACTATCTAACATTACTAAAATAGTTCATTTAAATCAGGTAATACACACTAGATACATCAAACATAGCTGTTAAGAAGACTGGCATGTATTATATTTACTATTCATCATTTACAGAATACAATAGATTGTAGGTGTAAAAATGCATAATTGATAGTGAAAAAATAGATTTCATTTCGACTTTTGCTTTCTCATTTACTTATGTCTATTTTACCAACTTCCGTGGATATGACGATATGAAAAAAAAAATTCTAAAATATTAAGAAGCTTACCATCAACACTTTCAAAAACGCAGAGCTCTGTTTCTGATGCCGTTGCCAAAGCAATATCATCATCGCTCATATGTGTAAAATTAGTACTCATAGGTGTCCCATCAACCCAATAGAGACTATCCGAAGGAGGACCTGTAAAGTGAATCACATGCATAAAAATATAGAATATAAAATAGTATCTTTAATTTTTCTATCCGTGCTGCCTTTTTCCACCAGAGTAAGCAGGGTAGCCACAAGCAAAGGAAGAAAAGAATGACATACGCAAAAACAAATATAATATAAAATACAATTTTCGTTAATACTTGTCTTAGATTTACTGACCTTAGTTGTGGTCATCGCTCCGACTCTGGAGTGCAAAAGGCAACATAAAAAAAAAAATAATAATTCCCAGTGGAGAGTGTGCTGTAAAAACCGACGACTGTATATGGGCTAGTGAAGCGAGGGGCTACAATCCATTATGCCTGGAATTTCTTTTTTATACCATTATGCAGCTGACATAAGGGGTGGAAACAAGGAGGGTATGATAACGCCCTGCTACTTTGCTTTTCTTCTTGCAGTTATGGCCAGTCAAAAAAAAAAAAAAAAAAAAAAAAAATAATATATATATATATATATATATATATATATATATATATATATATATATATATATATATATATATATATATATATATATATATATATATATCGCATATCTTGCTTTCCGATATGGTGACCCTGTCAGTAGATTAAGGTTTATTATCCAGGAAGATATATCTCCTCTTGCTTCATCTAGTATAGTTTATTGCTAGAGGAGTGCCTAGATCTTTGTTCTGCATAATAGAGCGATATAAGAGCAACATCCTAGTGCAGTATATATGTGACCTGATAATTTCCTTGACTAACCTTATATAGGATAGGAAGTGATGTTGGATTTTTTCTCTTCAGCATGCTCTTTGCCGTATTTTGTACCGCGTAGCCATATCCATCAAGTCTGCCTTCCACTGTTTTTTTTTTTTTTAGTTCCAAACTAATTCTTTTTACTGCAGTCTCTACTAACCCTAAGTACCCTCTAAAGGCTGGCTAAATGGTTTTAATATTAATTCTATATAATATTGCAGGCTGATAGAAATCCCAAGGTAACCGCCAAGGAATTTAAGAGTTCAAATTCACTACAAGAGAAGTAGGTTGCATGAATCCTCCAAACTCCTGGGCAGAGCATTCACATACTATATTAAGAGAGTAATATTCAAAGGGTCATGGAAAACCTGCATATACCTCTAGAAAGTTGTCATAGAATACACTCCCTTGATATTACACTCCCTCTTATCAAGGTTCATTAAATATGTTAATAATGCATATAAAAAGTCTTATATGAACAAAAATTGCTTGCTTCAACCTGAAAACCACTCATAAAATCCCATAACAGTTCCTAGTATGCAATGATAGAATCACATTAATGGAATAATGAATCCTATCAATGCTTTCTTCTAACACCAGACACTTATACTTAAAATTTCAACCCCTACAACAAAAAGAGAGCGAAGTCCTCCTCTGTGAGACATTTAGGTCTTCACAGGCTGATCACCAGCAAGTACTGTAGGCAGTATGTGACAAAATTCACTGAGCCTATAAACGGGGCACTGACAGGACATTCACAGGACAATACCGAGTGTACAAAAAATAAGAGAATTCATCCTGAATGTCAAATATCAGGCTGAAAGTAAGTCAGATAAAACCTTACGGTTGTCATAAGATGAAATAATTCTAACACCATGAAATAGCTAATACCAGGCAAGTCCAGAGTCATACATATCAGTGAAAGTCTGCATTTGCTGCCCATTCATCTAAGTATTTACCACGCAATACAGAGAAGCAAACTACTGTAACTTCTTGGCCATCAGTCTGCCTTGATACAAAAACTAAAGGACCAATGTAACCCAACAGCATGTACAAAAGATATAAAACAAAACACGTAGTAAATGAAAAAAAAAATGATCATGCCAAAAGAGTAAAGTAGAGACAACATCAAACTGATTCTCACGTGACAAGAGAGCTTCGTTATAAAAATTTATCTTCAATCTTTCAGTGAGCCTGAGATGCTTATCTAATTGTCATTAGATGTCACATTGGATATTCTTAAATGAACAATAAGAACAAGTCTGTGTATTCCCACTTCAAACATCAGCGCTTCAAGAAATAAGTATCAGTGGCAGAAAACTGCAATTGTAAGATGTAAGAGCATGTTTGGGGCATTCACATACAGAAGAGGAACCTACATTAGCTAAGATACAACTTGAGCTTTGCTAGCCATAAAGCTTTCTGGAGAGTATAGCAGTCCCCTGAATTAATACATATTTTGACCTTACTCTCAAATATACGACATACGACAATACCGAAATTATATCTAAGACAACATACTAGACGGGAATAATATATATTGTAGATGAGAAGGTAAGGGAGAAAAAAACAAATGACTGACATATTTATATAAGAGGAAGGGAAAACAAAGAAATAATGACCCGCTATAATAGACTGGATTGGATTCGGTTTTACGTCACGAACTCCCTTTTCTACTAAGGGCTAGGACGGTTGCCTTCTTACGAAGGACTTGCTTTGGCAGATGTAATCAATACCCTGAGTGTATGCCCTTTAGATACAATAAAATGTAAAAGAAGAACCTGAGGAGATGTTAACATAACATGATTCATCAAGACGTTGGCTCAAAACCATGGAAAAAATGAATTCCAAGGACACCACATCTGGGCTGACACTTTAATAAACTACAGTGCAACAAGTCGCTTGAAGATCTAATGTAAAAAAAAATATATATATATGATAATTACACGCATAAGAATAAAACATATCCATGCGATGCTAAAGGAATTTGCAAAACCAGGATATAACCCAAATTCCTGAATAAATGAACACTAACAACAAAGAGACTTCTAAATAATGACAATGAAATTTTAAATCTCAGCCTTAAATAAGCTTTCTAAATAAAGGCGATGCAATTCTAAGTCGCAGCCTTAAGAATACATGGTAGCAGAATAGAACTATTAAGCGTTATCAGTAAAGAAAAAGGTGCAACAAAAACAAGAACAGTGGCAAAAAAAAAAAAGAGAGAAGAGATGAAAATTTCCAAATGGCGCAACAAAGTTCTTTTAACTCCATGAGACTTGCAGTGAATCACGTATAGGTTCCCCATTGTTTCACTTGAAAACACCATTAATAAGTTATAAGTCTCTGAGGTGATTTCAAGAAAAATATAACTCAAGCAATATGTTTCATGCCCTACACAGAATTCCTACAAAAAGGAGAAACTCACTGTAATAACTATATTCCTTGGTCTATCAAAGTAAAGAAGCATGGCTTAGACTATTTAATGATAGAAAGTGAAAGCACTTTTGTATGCTTTTACTAATGTGAAAAAGAAGCGTGGTACTGACTGTAAAGCCCAATCCAAAGCGTATCTGTTTCTGGTATTCGGCTACGGTAGAACACATCTTCATCTTCATCATCTATTATAACCAGATTGGCACCAACTTTCTGACACATTTTCCATGAATCATATCCGACCATGACATCTGAAGGCTCAGTATTGAAAAAGTAACAAGAATCTTTGTACTGTTCCCAACCGTACACACATGCACCTGATGAAGAAATAGATAGCATTTATAATGAATGTGCAGTGTCACTGTCATAGACACAATCTTTCTTTTACATATGATGCTACATGTAGTACAAGTAAAATGAGAGGTCTAATTTGCAAGTATTATTAAAAAACAAATTGTGAAACAATTCTTCAAGTTTTCCTTGAAAATATTATGTCAATAAACTGTTGTTTATTTCCTGGTATTTGCGACTCAAACCAAACTAAATATATTATCTGCAGATTAACAGCAATATACTGATTAACTGGATAAATATAAATACTTAAAAACATGTAACAGATATATAGAGAAATAACACTATGTGCAAAAACGTAAAATAATATAATACAAGTGGGGGAAAGCAGAAACTGCGATAAGCATGTGCTAATTGAAAATGATAAAACCACTTTTACATGCTAGTGAACTCAGTGAAACCATGCACCAAGACAAAGCACTTTTTAAATTACGCTTACAAATGGGTTACGACATTATACATGATCCTTAGTCGAAACTGTATCCATTAAGAATAAAATGTAAAGTATTTCATAAACAGTCTATAGACGAATTGCCTTATTTTGCAGTAATAAAAGATTTAAGAAATGTAATTCACATTGGAAAATACATATTTGTATCTTTAGTATTATGAAGAAATATGATTTATATCAAGTTCCAGAATATTTCTTTCCCATGACTAAAAGTTTCATTCTGTACAGGGGCCTCTGAAGAAGTTTACTCTCATGGCAAAGTTGATATTTTCATTCCAAACAGTGAAGTTCATTAGACTGCTACATTAGCATAAGATAGGAAGTTTTGAATTGCTTACTTCCATATGGAACATTTACCTTAATTATCCCATTTGTAAAATATAGAGAGTTACTACCCAAACTAATCTACAATACAAATGGTTCTTAATAACCTGCATATCATCTAATACTAACCTGTTTTCTTCTTGCAAAGGTAATGATAATTCTCAGTGATTCTTTCAACTATCCATCGCCCATCAGCCTCATTGTGATCAACAACAACACCTCCATAACCATTAAAGGATCTGTTTTGAAGACTCTTAGTTCAGGGTATAATCATGATTCTAATAATTACTTAAGTTTCTTTGCTCTAGTTAACAGATTTATGAAACACAATATTCCATTAATACGAAGTCTTTCATGACGCGAAGACGGTCATTTGGATTAAATCCACACTTTGATTAGCACAGAGGAAACAATAGGTGGAGGGTGAAACTGTTGACCACTTGCTGTTTACTTTATGCCTCTCAAAGTGTGGATTTCATCTTTATAATATTCCATTTAAAATATATAAATTTTAGAACTTACAAATCTGGCTGGCCCTCTCCCCAGTGCTGGAATGTGATATTTGTATCTTGGATCCATGTGAAGTTTCCTGCATGACCCTGAAGGAAAAATTCTTCTTCTTTTCAAGCAACTCTTTATACAGATTATAATTGTTTTAAAAATTAGGATTCTCCTAATGTTCTTATCCTCAAGTGATTTATACACAGAGTCAGGTATTCACCATCACAATTCAGGATGTGAAAAATTACAGTGGGTGAGGATTCTCATAATCCTCTACTGGATTGTTATTTATATGATTAATTAGTAATAAAAAGAAAAATTAAGAGCTATACTTCATATTAAAGCAAGGGCAATAATTCCATTTTTCCTACCTCCTCTGTCAGTCCAGTCCAGACTTGGTCATGAGATTCTATGGCAAAATCTGTAGCATACTGTTGTTCTAGATCACCACTAATGGTTATTAAATAACCACTATCTATTTCACATTCAATAGAAGCATCATGCCATGAATCTTGTCTGCTGGATTTCTGTAATTATAAAAACAAAGAGAAGAAATAGAGATAAATTACATTTCTACTCAAGGATATCTAGCGAGAAGTCCTTTACCACTCTTCCAATAATTTTCCTATTCAGGAAGATGAAATTTGCTACACAATGTATATTATTTCCTTACTGTCTAGTGAATATATATATATATATATATATATATATATATATATATATATATATATATATATATATATATATATATATATATATATATATATATATATATATATATATATATATATATATATATATATAAAGATATTTCAAAAGACAAAAAAGGAGCTTAATACCATTATTTTTTGGTGTAACCTGAGAACTGAGACACAAAGATGCAATGCAATAGAAGTACTATCAGGATTCGTGTTTTTTGGGGGAAACACTATACTTCACATAACTCTCTTAGAAATTAAGTATAAGCCTTCTAACAATCAATCATTTTTCTTGGGGTGTGAAAAAAAGGCAGAAATAGCACTGCTGGAAAATGAAAGATTACACAGAGACTATTTAAAAAGCCATACTGAGTCACAGACTTTGATGATTCGGTTTTAGATCATAGACTCCCCTTTATAGTAAGGACTAGGATGGTGCCTCCTGAGCAGGATTGGAAAAATGTTAATATTTTCTTAATCTAGAAAATCGATTTCTTTATTTAAATCTTATATTTTTTACCTAAATCAGCACTCCGATTTTTTTTATTCTCCGAGCACAATACTTCCCCACAAAGGCGAGCAGGATAGCAACTACTAACTACAAATGTTCTTTTAGCATGTGCAGTTATCCCTCATGTTATATGGTGTTAATTAATGCAGTTTTTGAGCATACACTCTTGGAAAATATTAAAAACAATCACTAAAAGTTTTTTCTACACTTAATATCTTTTCCATCGACATTTACCAAACTCCTTCCCTTTCCCTAATGGCACTTTCCAGCTAATCGTGTAGCCATCACAATGGTCGGAGAGCCAGAATCCACTACTGCTCTTGCCTCTTTTTCACCTACCAAAACCTCCACCACCGGCAAAATACTTGGAAGTATCTTCACTGAATCGAGGGGGTAGCCTCCGGCGCAATAGCCCCTCTTGACGGTTTCTTTTGATTCCAGCCGTTAACATTATGTACCGGTTTTCCACATCGGTAGCAGATGATGTCTGATTTTGGCTCATAACACTCCCTTGCCAAGTGTGGACCCCTAATCGTGAAACAGCGGCCCCTAAACCCACGTCTCTTCCTTTCTGACTCTCAGCATATCACGCTGGTGTCGTGGGGTCTGCCAATTTTCCGTTGCAGTCAATATTTTACTAGCTACTGCAACTATCTATTTACCGCCTCCTCTTGTCAAGACTTTATCTCAAGCTAGTAAATCGTCCATACCAACTGACTCAATATTCGGTTCGGGAATCCATTCACAAACTCTAACTTTACAGATCTCTCCAAGCCTTCTTCAGTCCACCAAGCTAACCTCATCATTTCATTAGCAAATACTGTACATCTACTTGTTCCCCTAACTGCCACGCCCTTTTAACTTTTCAAAAGCCTCAAACATACCCTGTGCCAAAGTTTCCTTCTATCTACTCTTAATATTATCAACATCTGACTGATCCATTTCACCCATCTCCAGATACATTGCTAATGCATCCCCTTCCACAACAAAGGCATAAAGCTAGCCAAATCTTTAATATCTGTCAATTTTGCCACTAGTTCCACCTCCTTTAACCAAGCAACATTTCCCATTCCATCATATGACTTCAACATCTCAGCATGAAATTTACCCTATTCCTCCATGATATTCGATTGCCTAGATAGCTTTTGAAATGAGATGATGAACGGATAGAAACTTCATTATTTACCCTGGAAACTGGTCCAGAAATAAAAGATATAAATCACTATTTATTGGAGTCCACTATGAAGAAGAAAAACCGACCTGAGTAACCAAAGAAATCAACACAAACCGAGAAAGTATTAGATAGAGTTCAACATGATTTCCCAATAACTTCCTCGTTTCTCCTCTCTCTCCCGAAAAATTTTGCCTCCCTTCCCATCACCACACCACTGATCATTACCACTCTATTGTGTAAACATAGCAACATATTATGCTGCCCGAAACTCGATACAAAACCAAAGCAAAAGCATTAAAGAAACTGAAAACACACAATAATTAATATCTAGCAATAACTTTGCTAATTTAAACCACAGTGAGTGTGAAAAAAAAAAAACAGAAAATTCTCCTAAGTAAAATTCCTTATACAGTATTATGTAGCATTTCCAGTTTTTATTACATCCCAGCTATTTGCATAAGTCTGTTTATGACTGCATTGTACTGACGTCTAAAGGGGGGTTCTCATAAAAAATCTGAATTCCAGATCAAAACCTAGCACGAGGGTCTGCCCCTCTCATTTTTATCTCTTATTTTATTTAATTTTCATGATTTTCCCTCCAATTCCCTTATATACTTAATCCCATCCCCCTTTTTCCCCTCCTATCTTATCCCATCCTAAAAAAGGGGGGGGGGGGTTTACACGGCCAACGGTTCGTTGAACGCGGTTCGACAGACAAGTGTTTGAAGTGTTGTTCGAACGTGTGAACGGGGTATTTGGTTGTCGAACACGGAATGTGTTCAACAACCAAATACCCCGTTCACACGTTCGAACATCACTTTAAACACTTGTCTGTCGAACCGCGTTCGACGAACCGTTTGACCGTGTAAACCTCCCTTTAGGCTGTATTAACATTTTAGGGGTATGGGTGAGCTTTAGTGGAGAAGTGGGTATGAAACAAAGAAAAACTTCAAACACTATAAAGATGGACAGATGGCAATTATTGCAAAACAATACTCACCTTATAACAATGGTCATGAAGACCTTCCCAACCATTAATATAGTCGCATGTTGGTGGGGTATCTAAAAATGCAAATGAATATGTTTCATGATATAAATACAATATATAAGAAACTAATTATCTAAATATCAGTATGTACAACTACATATTAAATTTATATTACAAATAAATAATAGAAGTAAAACATTATATTGTATAGATTCAGCTCAATAACCAAATTAATATTACAATACTTACTAATTGCCCTATGACATACAAAGTGAAGTCTTGTTCCACAATCAAGTTTCAAAAGGGTTGCATTCATGGTTAAAGCAGCACAGTCGCCCACACCCGAAGCAGGGTCAAATGGTCTATTTTAAAATGAATTATTATTATTATTATTATTATTATTATTATTATTATTATTATTATTATTATTATTATTATTATTATTATTATTATTATTATTATTACTATTATTATCATTATTATTATTATTATTATTATTATTATTATTATTATTATTATTATTATTATTAGGGGCTGGCAATCTCCCTCTTCCTAGAAAAATTTCTTGTTGGTTAGCATATGAAAGAAGGGGTTGCCGTTAGCAACTTATGCTAAAACGCTCCTTCTTCATATCATAAGTCTCAGATTTGGATACCTTGCTGTTGACTGCAAAAATGTGATGTCTTTTATGAAAAGAAACTTATAATTCAAAACAGTTACTCATTATTATTACTTAATGCCGTTATCAATAGTAGCCAGCAGGCTATCCATAACTTTAAAATGAAAATTGCCGAACCAGAACTGTATTCTATTCCTTAAGTACTTTCCTTTAGGAATGGCGAAATTACATGCTCACTGCTCTCCTATCCATTTTAGGCTCCTTCTGAAAGAGGCAAGGCAAATGAGTGCCCGATTCCTTAACTTCTAAACATAGAGAAATTATATTTATACTCACGTTATGGCCTCATTTATGGGATTATTATCTTCTATCCATTGCCATATTCCATCAACACTGTGGGCACCAGCCCACATCAACGAATTCTGACCTACTAAGCCTGTACCAGCAATTTCGGCCAATATCCAGTCCTGTAAAAATGTCCATTAATTACAATCTGACCATTCGATAGTTATGGAGTTCTACCATATGCATTACCAAGCCAAATTTAACCTAACCTAATTCTGAAAAGCGCCTATACTGAATATGATATTAAATTTTGCAAAATAATCTTAAAGAATGCTATATTTAGAGGCAATTTTTATTAATCCAGCTCTATTAATAGTACTAAATTTAAATTAAATACAGTATTACTTACTTCTTGTTGATGATAAACATATACAGTATCCGTTTTTTTCGCCTGTACTTTTAGAAAATACATAAAATACAGGTACTCATTAAAACAAGGACTTCACAAATTAAGTTTCTATCCTCTTTTTCAAAAGTTATATATTTTTTAGAAACTATTTCCCGGATGTAAACAATTGTATAATATGATATTTTAACTTCATTTATTTAGTAAACTCGAGATTTAGTCATTTATAATACAAGTACAGATTAGAGAGCTTCCCAAACATTTTCTTTTCAGTGTTTGTCCAAACACTGGACTAAATGTTTGAATTTAGGCAGACTTACCAAGACCTAATAATTATCTATGGAAATATGAAAAAAATTAACTCATCCAAATACTGTATGAATCTATTTAAAGTGAGAATTATTATCAACACTCATGTCCTATTTTTCTCTCCCTCAAAATATGAGCCTTACGTGATAAAACTACTTGTAAGAAAATTATATAGTGAAATTCAAAATAAAGAATAACAAAATAAACTAATAGCATACAAGCCTATCTATCTAGTCTTCTATTTAACTATTATTATTATTATTATTATTATTATTATTATTATTATTATTATTATTATTATTATTATTATTATTATTATTATTATTATTATTATTATTATTACTATTATTATTATTATTATTATTATTATTATTATTATTATTATTATTACTATTATTATTATTGTTGTTGTTATTATTATTATGAATGGAGGAGAGGAAGAAGAATGGACATGTTTTAAAGATTACATTTTTAGATATGCAAAAGTAGTGTGTGGGTTGAGATGGCCTGATGAAAGACTAATTAACGGTTGTCTGACAATTTAGAAAGGAATTAAAATATATTTTGGAACAGAGTGAAAAGTGAAAGGAGATGAGTCTGGTAACAAAATGAGAGTGAAAAGAGCAGATAGGCAGTTGCTACTGAATCCGAGAGAGGTGAGAGTGACATAAGATGATTATATGACGAGATGCTGAATATGGAGGATGATAATGAGGCAATAACTGTTACTGTGCGAGGTGACAGTAATATGCCAGAGAGGAAAATGAGCAGGCATTTATCATAAAGGTAGTACAAGGGACACTGCATGTCATGATGGCTAGTAAGGTACCAGGATTAAACGCCATCATGCAGAAAGTCCATCAATGGGCGGAAAAGCAATTGTGGAATGGATAGTGAGGTTGTAGAAAGGAAGATCCCAATTGAATGGAGAAGTACATCCATACTCCCATCATATGAGGTGAAGAAAGATATATAAGAGTGGTGCAGTTTTAGAGGAATTAGTTTGCTGAGCACGGTTGGTTCGGTTTATGGGAAAGTGCTTATTGAGAAAATGAGAAAAGGAACTGAGAGTGTAACTGGGGAAGGACAATGGTAGTTCAGAGGTGGTAGAGGTTGATAGATGAAGTGTTTATGGTAAGACAGGTGTGCAAGAAGTGCCTAAAGAAAGGTAAGGATGTTTTGGGATGCTCATGGACTTGGTAAAAGCATCCGACAGAGTTCATGGAGAATCACTGTGGACTGTTTTCAACTGATAGAGGAAAAAGTCTGTTGAAAGTAATCTAAAGTACATAAATGAGTAGTAGAGTGTGTGAGATGGGAAAAGTGAGAGACTGGTTCATGATAAATATGAGGCTGTGTCAAGCTTGTGTGATGTTGGTATGATTACTAAATGTGTATATGAGTGAAATAACAATGGATGTAAATGTAAAATTGTTAGACAAAGGGCTGGATCAGTGGGTGAGATTGGGTGGCTATGGATAGTTTCTGGGTGTTCATGGGCTTGGCAAAAGCATATGGAGAAGCACTGTGGATTGTTTTGCAACTGATGGAGGAGGAAGTCTATCGAAAACAATAAAAAATACCGTGGTTCAAGCGGTAGCGTCCGCGACTCTGAGGCGTCATGTCGAGGGTTCGTGCCCCGTCACGGTCTGAGGTTAGAAAGGGCATGCACTCAGGGTAAGGATTATATCTGCCAAAAGGCAACCGTCCTAGTCCTTGGTAGAAAAGGGAGTCCATGACAAAAAACCGAAACATGAGTAGTGAACTGTGTAAGTTGGGAACAGTAAGCGATTGGTTCAAAATGAATGCGGGATTTTGTCAAGTTTGTGTGATGTTGGCATGATTGCTCAGTGTGTATATAGATGGAGTGGCATGGGAAGTAAATGCGAGAATGCTAGGCAGAGGGCTGAAGTAGTGCATAAGAATGGATGGTTAGACCATGTTCACACAAAGCGGTTGCCACCATGCGGTTGGATGCGCGCTGTCGCATAGTCAATTTTTTTTTTATGGAATCATTCACATGGAACTGCGGCATGTTGAGATACATACAAATGAATTCCATCGTTCACACAAAGCGGTGAACTGTGCATTTTGAGGACAGCAGGCGCCACCATTGGCTTTATGCCAGCCAATGAGAAAAGAGACTGTGCATCACCATGGTAACCCTGACTGCCACGTGGATTGATCCCTGTAATGAGTCACACACACACCATTGCATCACTGGCCGCTGTTAGATATGGAGAGGGATCAATTTGATACAGATTTATTCATAAATGAAATTAAAAAACGCCCATCAGTTTGGAACATGAAATCTCAGGGGTACAAAGAAAGATTGATTTCACTAACATTCTCATATAATTCAAAAACTTATTGTCATGCTTTCTCAAAGAGGGGTACAAGGTTGTAAGCATGCCATAGGTAAGTCTATCATATAGAATTGGATGAACCCAATGTCGTCTTTGTCACTGTTTGCAGCGATTCAAGCGGCGATGCAACAGCCAGAAAGATGCTGCCTCTTCCACAGCCATCCTGGCACTGGATGCCATTGAAACAAAGAAAAAAGAAGTGGATCTACCGCGCGGTAGTCGCCGCGGTCCAAAACGCATCATGTGAATGATTACAGCGTTAAACGCGCAGTGGCCGCCACGGTTCAAAACACTCTGTGTGAACAGGCTCTTATGGATAGTGAATCGGTTGCTATCTGCAGATGACATCGCAACAGTGGCTGATTATGAAGAGAAGCTAAGTACACTCAACCCACGATTAAACGGACTAATATGGGGGTATCCTTGGTCCATTAAATCAGTTTGTTCATTGTTTCCAGCAGGGGGGGGGTCTTTAGTGGCACCAGTTACATTATGGACAGAAGATAAATAATACTTTTATTGTGACTATGTAAAATATTAGTACACTATAACTATAATTAAGTCAACATTTTATTATTTTAAGTCGCCCTTACCAATTTATAGTTTTCTTTAATGAATTTGTTAGAGAAAACGTGTATACATATATATACGGCACTTAAATATTATCAGGTACTGTTGTTGTTGTTATTATTATTATTATTATTATTATTATTATTAGTAGTAGTAGTAGTAGTAGTAGTAGTAGTAGTAGTAGTAGTAGTAGTAGTAGTAGTATTTCATCTTTAGCAGAGGTTATAAAAAGAATAATATGACGATAATTAACCAATGATATTATCATTATAGAGCATATAAAAGTCAGATTATTGAAGTGTGTGTGTGTGCGTTTATGAGTGCGTGAGAGTAACTTTTAATAGATAAGCTTAAGAGGAAGGTCCTAACAAAGTAGTAACTCTCCATCTTCTGATCGGTTCTTTGATTCACTGATACTTTCTGTCATTTTCTTTCACATAATAAATGCAATTAGCACTGACAATATCCTCATTTAGCGAAATCTAATTATTAACTATTCCTACACTCAAAAGGGCCTCTTACTTCCTGTGTAGGTGAAAAACTTACTCGTATCTCAGCGCTCTCGATTTTAATCAGGTCACCTCCATGGCCCTGGCAATAATAGCGAGAGTCATCAAAGCTTCTTTCTTTGCCGTAAGAATGCACTAAGTAACACTGTCCTGAACTGGGCTTATGGGTCCATCCCATGGGACACTGGGCGATCAAGTTTCCCAAAGCTAGAAAACAAGAGGAATGTTGTCCTTTTTGAAAACATGGGGTGCATATATATATATATATATATATATATATATATATATATATATATATATATATATATATATATATATATATATATATATATATATATATATATATATATATATTATATATATATATATATATATATATACAAACACACAAATAAAAACACACGTACGTTTTAAATATTCTTTTGAAACAAATGATAAAAGACGTTAAAATATATACCACATTAGAAAAAAGTATATATATATATATATATATATATATATATATATATATATATATATATATATATATATATATATATATATATATATATATATATATTCCATGTAGTAGGTTGGCTCATGGCACCAACTGCCCGTTGCAATACTACACCTGAAGGGGCTATTGGACTTAAATAAGACTGTCCAGGACAGTTCGATGTTAAGTCTTCCTTCAGTTATGGTTCTCTTTCTCTGCCTACATCAACACCGAATATTCTTGGATATTCATTGCACATGTCTTATTATCCCTTCACATCTGACAAGTCACAATACACTCCCGATCTCTGGTTCTCTCTATGTTTTCTTCGCACCAGACCTGATGAGGGTAGATTTTTTTTATTTTTTTTTTTGCCCGTCCTGGTGTCACAATCATAAAAAAAATAATAATACACTTACCACCACTCAATGTGGCCAGAATCACACTTATAACTAAAGTTTCTTTCATTCTTGGAGTTCCTCAGGGAAATACGGAAATCACTTTTCTATAGAACACTCGGAGTATAGCACAAACACACACACACACACCAAAAAATAAAAACTATTTAAACATAAGCTCATATAATCTGGGGTAAGGGGGGGGGGTGAGAGAAGCAAGAGACTAGACAGCTTTTAAGGGAGTGAGAGTGAGTGAGTGTGCTGTCTCTCTGCTTTTCTCTCCGGGAGCCAAATGCAAGCAAAGTCTCAAACATAACAAAAGGAAGGTTTGTAAAGAAGACATAATCAGTAGACCTCCCTCTTATCCCCCCACCACACCACACACACTCAAAAGAATACGCCTTTCATCCCCCCATACCTCTTCTCTCAATAAGAATGAATTCAATTAACACCTACAAGATAGTATTGTTTTTAATCTATGATCTGTGAAGTGTATGGGGGAGATAGCGTGGGAGGGAGGGGTCATTTAGTTGATATGGCACCAGGATCTTACCGAGTACGGCTTCCAAAAAGTAGTGTTATACCTTATTAATTACCCTGTCAACTCAACACGGTCAATAAGTACACTATTAGATATATGGGATCAGCGGTAGAACAGTATCATCAAAGGCTCGGGCTTCGATATCGGTTAAAAATTTTCATTCCCGTAGGTTTTGAAGATAGTGAAGTGAATATTTTTAAAATATAAAAAAAAAAAAAAAAATAATAATAATAATAATAATAATAACAATAATAATAATAATAATAATAATAATAATAATAATGATTATTATTATTATTATTATTATTATTATTATTATTATTATTATTATTATTATTATTATTATTATTATTATAATATCAATAATAATAATAATAATTATTATTATTATCATTATCAGTAGTAGTAGTAGTAGTAGTAGTAGTGGTAGTAGCAGTAGTAGTAGTATAACAGTATGTAATGAGCACAGGACGGAACAAAATGGAGTCTAAAGCGCATGTACACAAAATTTCACTACTAATATACTATTTCCATCAGTGTACTCGAGATGTTTTTCCAATAGGGAGTCACGAGGGGACAAAAAATCTCGATACTTAAGGGGGACTCGAACTCAGGTTACGTGGTATAGGAGCCCAGTATTTAACAATCACACACTCTATATATATATATATATATATATATATATATATATATATATATATATATATATATATATATATATATATATATATATATATATATATATATATATATTATCATATGTGAAAACATGAAACCTACTTTGTCCCTGAACGAGATTCGAACATAAGACATAATTACTGTGCTAAGGCGCTACCAACTACACCACTGAAGGTCTAAAAGAAGAAGCTAAAATCTCACCTAATTGTTAAGCTAGGGAATTAATTCACTGTTTTGAAAACACTTTGTTCATTTTGTAACTGTGAAATGAACAATATATTTTTAGAATCATGTGTTCATTACCTAGCTTAGCAGTTAGTAGAGAGTATACCTTCTTCTTTTAGACCTTTGGTGTAGGGTTGCGCCTTGGTACAGTAATTATGTGTTTTAGGTTCGAATCCATCAGGGTATTGTTGATGCTTATATAGCATGGGATTTGAATTAAATGCGAAAATGAGGTCACGAGTAATGTTGGGAAGAAGCTGTAAAATGAACAGAAAGTATTCAAAAGCATGCGATCATTCCCTATCTTAACATTCAGTTGAGAGGTTAGTTTCTTCTATTAGGCCTTCACTGGTGTAGTTGGTAGCGCCTTGGCACAGCATTTATGTGTCTTAGGTTCGAATCCCGGACAGGGGCAAAATATTTGATATATATATATATATATATATATATATATATATATATATATATATATATATATATATATATATATATATATATATATATATATATATATACACACAAGGAAATTTTTTATAGCAAAGCAGTGAATTGGTTAGAAATATTCCATAAATTACATTGTTTCTGGCAATATGTGATTGACAAGAATGATCTTTTGATAGAAATTTAAAACTATTGCAATTGCATTTTTTTCTAGGTGAAATGGCACTCATCACAGAGAAAAACAATATTAAAAAATCTTAAAAATCCACTTAATGGGGTGGAGCGAGGGGATTGGGAATACTCTCCTCTTCATTTTCCTCCTACAAGAGTCTAAATTTTGAATTGACAGTCCCCCTTATTAAGGAGATTGTGCCCCTGTATTTCCACGGGTTCAATTCTACCGCGGGGAATTAGGAAGATATCCAACCTTGATCACCCTGCGGCACTATGACTGTTTCCACCCCCTTCGAATGGGACTGACTGAGACATATAAAACGGTGTC
>JAXCGZ010007563.1:157500-162500 GCA_037179515.1 Halocaridina rubra
CTTAAGGCTCATCTCAATGAAGTCATTAACTGGCACTTGCGATCATATACATGAGCACTTATGGCACAGGTTCCTAAGGTAATTCACTGGCACGTGCGATCATGTGCAGTAGGCACTTATGGCGTGTTATTATTGGGATGTAGGCTCACCCTGGCAAGCCAGCCTTTCTGGTGTTATTATACATATTAATGCTAGACAAATCTCAAAGCATGCTGCAAGGGCAAGCAAACGTTAAGCCCTCTGCTAGATAGTGAATGATAAAAGGATTCTAAATACTCTTAATATACATTTTAGCTGTAGACAAATCTTCGAGCATGTTGTGTAGTGCAGGGAAATGTCAAGGCCTTTAGGCCAATAGCTGCTTTGCGCAGTTCATAAACAAATATTGCATGGAATTTGTGAAACCTGCAGGTACAGCAGTTGTGAGAAGAGCGTATGAAGTTTTATGCAAATGGAACACATCTTCTCTGCAGGAAAGTGGTCAAATGTACCTTCATTTCAAAAAGAGGTACCAATGCATATGCCTTTTAAGATCTCTGCAACCTTCTATTTTTCAAAGATATATATATATATATATATATATATATATATATATATATATATATATATATATATATATATATATATATATATATATATATATATATATATATATATATGTGTGTGTATATGTATATATATGTATATATATATATATATATATATATATATATATATATATATATATATATATATATATATATATATATATATATATATATATATATATATATATATATATATATATATATATATATATATATATATATATATATATATATATATATATATATCCTGTGCCCTGTGGGGCGGGCATAATATCAAAGAATAGCCTCACCGTATTCCCTGCGTGTCGTAAAAGGCGACTAAAAGTGGACGGAGCGGGGGGACTAGGAATCCCCCTCCTTGTACCAACCTCCTGTGAGACGTCAAAGAAGAAGGGGGGTAGAGGGGAGAATAACTTCTTCCCAAACTGTTTTCCTTTTTTGATGTCGGCTACCCCCCAATTAAAGGGGGAAACAGCCAAGGTATATATATATATATATATATATATATATATATATATATATATATATATATATATATATATATATATATATATATATATATATATATATATATATATAAATTAGCTTTTTTTTAAAGAAAACTTCAAACATATTAACATAAATAATATCCATGTTAAATTAGCTACATATGTACAAACCAGTATTTTAATGGTTTTTTTTTTCACTTGTTCTTTAGCTGTAGTAAGCAACTGCACAAATCCAGTACACACTCCCTTAACTGCTTACTTTCATACCTAAAATTATTAGAAAAATCTCATGAAATTGATCATATTCGGTTAGGTTTGGTCAGTTAGGTTAGCTTACCCATAATTGTCATGTACGTTATAAGAAACTGTTTTTAATCTTTTAAATATATTTAAAGGGATCAAGTCAAGAGAACGATTCCCAGTACTTTAAATAATTCAGTAAATTGTTACGGTTATCACAAGACCAGTTAACTGCAAACGCTTAAAAAATTCCAACCATATTCTTCTGAATGGAGTATATTGGTGAATTAGTGATCCCGTAAATAAAATCGAAAATGAGAGAAACGTTTATGACGTCATCCTATGTTGACAAGCATCCCTGATGCTACAAATGGCCTCTACGTAAGAAATTTATATCTTTTTAATACACTGTCAGCCACAACAATATTACGATATTATGGACATGCTGAGATATATACCAGAGTGAATTTACCGGTAAAATTGCATTATAGGACCACCTCTATTTTCCAATTGAAATAAATTATTTTTTGGTAGTTTTTTATGTGTTTGAAACGAATCTGAGCTTCATTTTTACCGGAAAACAGTATTTTTTTTTGTGATATCCCCTACCACAATCTAGGAGATCCCATTAGGACTTTAGGGTTTTAGGCGGGGATAGGCCTAGGCCTGTTACAAAAAAGTAACACCTTGTAGTTATCTCTTTACCAGGGGGCTTCGCCCCCCTTGTCTCTTAACCAGGGGGGCTTCGCCTCCTGGGACCCCCCTTATCTCTTAGCCAGGAAGGCTTTAACCTAACTTAACCTAACCTAGCCTAATTTCCGGAGCAAATGAAGGTCAGATTCGCTTAAAACACATAAAAAACTAGCAGAAAACCTTTATTTCAACTGGAAAACGGAGGTGGTCCTATAATGCAATAATACCGAATTTACCATTATTGCAAAGGTACTTCGCAAAATTTTAAGTGATTTTTGTCAACAACAACAAAATATTCCGCTTCTGTATGGTCATTGTTGCTCAATCACTTCAGTTTTTGACTTACCTGTCATTTTTTTTTTTCCATAATTTTCGATCATCTAAGGAGTATCTTTCTCAGACGGCAGATATTACATGTATGCACTGTTTCGTTTTGGACTGATTTTCTCATGTTTGAATTACATAAATCGATTTATATCGATATTAGGAATCGTTGTTGATACTATCAACATACGTGTCATCAAACTTCTAAACGTGGATATAAGCACTTTATTTCCGGGTTTGTAATCTAATTTTGTGGTAATATTACTTTAGTTAGAATTTATTCATGAATACCATGACCTATAATTGCATAGCTTGAGAGGCATTATCAAATACGAAAATTCTGATACGAATTTAGCTAAGTTAATCAAGAGATGAAAATAAACTAATAGTATGAGCTGGAAATAGGGAGGGAACTTTTATAATGGTCTCTCTCTCTCTCTCTCTCTCTCTCTCCACGATGACTTACCTACCACGAGTTGATTTTTCACAATTTCCTTGTATTTTTTTTTTCTTTTGATAAACTGCTCCAAGGCAGCTTCATATAAAACTATTCATTTTTTAACTTCATATTATAATGCAATTAGCCCTATTATTGGTCTTATGAATATTAATTATAGTTCGTGAGATTGTTAGGTTGGCAACAACAAATAAATATATTTAAAAGCTATAATTCCGTGTCAAGTCTAGAGTACACAGCACATTCCATGTTACTTAAACAAAGGAAAGGCTTAAACATTTAGCTTGAGAGTATAGCTATAAATTCACAAAAATTGTACTCACCTACTCTCAAACTAGATTTTAAACTAGTTGACTTGCTAAACTCCGTCTTAACAGTGTAGCTAACTGTAAACGCTACAATAAAATAAAGTTAAACATTTTATAATGAGTTCCATGAAGTTCATAACCTGCTGACATTGAAGATAATTTATATTAAAACTCTCCAATACCAAATACTCAGAAACAGGTATGCTAGCATTAACCAAGTTTCATTCGCTACTGGCCACAAGTATAAGAGGGGTCGTCCTCTACCATTGGCCTACTCATGTGCACAGTTATCAGATCAAATTAATAGACGTCATGTAAGCCTAGGGATAGGCTAACGAGAAAAAAATGCATGTTGAGGATTTGAAACTAACACTAATGGAGTCGTCGATCAAGTAAAGATAATGACTCCCAGTACCATACATAACCTCGTAAATGTTTAGGTTAGGTTAGGTTTCGTTAAATTACGTTAGATTAGGTTAGATGAATGTCTTAAATAATGTATTGGTAGTCCTGCACTGGGACAACAGTTGGCTAGGCTAACGAGGAGGCTATCTTATTATTATTAGTAGTAGTAGTAGCAGCAGCAGCAGCACCAGCAGTGGTGGTGGTAGTAGTAGTAGCGCCATTCTTGAAAAGTTAGTAAACATTACGTATATGCTTTTTGACAGTAACTTATTGGCCTTCTCTCAGTTTTACAAAGATTTATGAAACAAATGAAGTAGAATAGGTTAATATATTGCAAAAACAAAAAACAATATTGAAAATCATTATATTAGCCACGGCCATGAAGAAAGTGATATTCTGTGCGATTTACTACCTTAGGTTTAAGAATTTATAGCTTAATTTACATTGGCCTCAGCGGACCCGGGCATCTAGGAAACATTTAAGAAAAATAGCAGACTAAGAACAAGACAGAAATATGAGAATGGCAAACAATAAAAAGACAGGCTGAAAGAATAATCATTGTAATTAAGACCTAATAATGATAAGAAAATGATGTTGAGAAAGAAAGAAAGAAAGGAAATATGGGATGTTGTGACTAGTCGGATGTGAAGGGATAATCAGAGATACACACCGAATACGCCTCAATATATCAGTGTAGATGTAGCCACAAGAAACGAATCTCAAGTGAATGAAGACTTAACACTGAGCTGTCTGTCCTGGTCATGCCTATTTCAATTCCAAGAAATCTTCACATTTACATTATAAACAAATAACACCCCAAAATTTAATTTAATTTTGGGCTATAAGTAATCGAGGATATAGATATATAATCATGTCTATCGTTATCACCCACATACTTACGCAAATAATTACTAAATATTTTTTCTTTTCTTTTTGGCAACCTTGCATCACACCTCCATTGTATGGGGAGGTTAAATTAGATAATATTCTTTTATGTGAGAATAATGATAGGTGGTGGAATGACTATATGGGGAAAGAGTTGACAGTTGTCACGCGTAAGACGGGTTAAGAGGACAGATTCTGCTAATCTCTCTGTCCTTCTTCAAAGTGTTCAGTTCCTGTCTACAAGTCATTAACAGGAACGCGGTTCCTGCCGAAAAAAGAATATTTATTATTTTAAGCAATACTTAAAAGTCGTCATGATTCGCATATTTTCTTTGATGGTCGCCATTTGTGTATGGAATGAGGGTTAGTATATTTTTGTTTATCAGATATATATATATATATATATATATATATATATATATATATATATATATATATATATATATATATATATATATATATATATATATATATATATATATATATATATTTTTTTTTTTTTTTTTTTTTTTTTTTTTTTTTATGGTCGCCATTTGTGTATGGAATGAGGGTTAGTATATTTTTGTTATATATATATATATATATATATATATATATATATATATATATATAT
>JAXCGZ010007563.1:172500-177500 GCA_037179515.1 Halocaridina rubra
AATGCTGGAAAAGGTATAGGAGGAGGAAAAACATAAATGCCTGGCAAACCTACAAAAGAGCAAGAAATGACTACCTAAGTAAAAGGAGAGAGGCAGAGAGAGACTATGAGAGGGACATCACCAGGAAGGCTAAAGAAAATCCCAAGCTTTTCCACAGCTTTATCAGAGGAAAACTGAAGGTAAAAGAACAGGTTTTAAGGCTAAAGAGAGCGGATGGAAGCATCACTGAGACGGATGAAGAGATCTGCAAAGAATTGAACAAGGAGTTTCAGTCAGTATTTACAGTAGAAAATACCCCACCCCCTCAGATTGCAGTGATAGAAGCTCAAGGGCCGGTATCAGAGAACATCAACCTTACAGCCACAGAGGTATGCAAAGCGCTGATGGATTTAGATGTTCATAAAGCTACAGGTCCTGATGACATATCCCCTCATGTGCTTAAAAATGCGCAAACACAATATCAGTGGCACTAA
Source organism: Halocaridina rubra (assembly GCA_037179515.1). NCBI lineage: Eukaryota > Metazoa > Arthropoda > Malacostraca > Decapoda > Atyidae > Halocaridina > Halocaridina rubra. The sequence continues at coordinate 172,974 of JAXCGZ010007563.1, forward strand.
GTATCATATTTAAGGAGTCACTGGTGTCGGGGGAGATTCCAAGATGCTGGAAACAAGCAAATGTGATACCTATCTTCAAAAAGGGAAGGAGGGACACGGCTCTGAACTATAGACCAGTTTCCTTGACCAGCATAGTTTGCAAAGTTATGGAGAAACTACTAAGGAAACATATCTCTCTTCACTTGGAATCCTTCAACTTTTTGTCAGTGAGGCAACATGGCTTCAGAGAAGGTAGATCAACAGTAACAAACTTATTAGAATTTTATGATGAGGTAAGCCAAATCTTACAGGAAAGAGAGGGCTGGGCAGATTGCATATTCCTAGACTTCCAGAAAGCGTTTGACACTGTTCCACATGGGAGACTTATTAGGAAGCTGCAATCAATGGCTAGAATAGGTGGAAATGTTTTGGAATGGATAAAAACTTACTTAGAAGGAAGGGAACAGAGGGTTAGAGTAAGACACTCAGTGTCTGAATGGAGAAGAGTTAGTAGTGGAGTTCCACAGGGTTCAGTTTTAGGGTCACTTTTGTTCCTTGTATATGTAAATGACCTACCAGAGTCTGTAAATTCATTCATGAATATGTTTGCAGATGATGCAAAGATTGTGAAGAAAGTAAAAAACGAGAACAATGGTAGAGAACTTCAGGAGGATCTAAATAATCTGCATAAGTGGTCAGAAAAGTGGCTAATGAAATTCAGTACTTCAAAATGTAAGGTAATGAGAATGGGTACAAGTGCAAGAAGGCCCAAGCTTGACTACTCGGTGGCTGGAGTACAACTTCAAGAGACAGAAAATGAGAGAGATCTAGGAGTAAACATACTGGCAGATTTGTCTCCAGAAATACATGTAAATGGCATAGTAAGGGCAGCATATGCATTCTTATCAAATGTAAGGGTAGCCTTCAGGCACATGGACAAGGAAATGTTCAGAAATATTTATGTAACCTATGTGAGGCCAAAACTCGAATATGCAGCCCCCTTTTGGAATCCGCACTTGAAAAAGCACATAGCTAAGCTTGAAAAAATTCAAAGACATGCCACGACACTGGTGCCAGAAATACGAAATCTCAGTTATGATGAGAGGCTGAGGGAATTAGACTTACCATCACTCGAAGCTAGAAGAGTGAGGGGGGATATGGTGACAGTCTTTAAATTCCTTCATGGTTATGATAGAGTGGATAGGGATCGATATTTTGATATGGCTGGCTCTAGAACTAGAGATCATAGTTTGAAGCTTCGTAAGAAAACTTCTTTGCAGGATGTAAGGAAATACTTTTTCAGTGTAAGAGTAGTTGATAATTGGAATTCGCTATGCGAGGAGGTAGTTAATGCTATCTCAATCCATAGTTTTAAGGACAGGTATGATAAGTATCACTAAGTCTAAAATGGAACCGATCAGGAGACGGGAAGATACGAGCTTTGGGCTCTTTCCCGTAAACACAACTAGGTAATCACACAAACAGAGTTTTTATATATATATATATATATATATATATATATATATATATATATATATATATATATATATATATATATATAAATATATATATATATATATATATATATATATATATATATATATATATGTGTGTGTGTGTGTGTGTGTGTGTGTGTGTGTGTGTGTGTGTGTGTGTGTGTGTGTGATTACCTAATTACCTAATTGTGTTTGCGGGAAAGAGCCCAAAGCTCGTATCTTCCCGTCTCCTGATCGGTTCCATTTTAGACTTAGTCATACTTATCATACCTGTCCTTAAAACTATGGATTGAGATAGCATTAACTACCTCTTCGCTTAGCGAATTCCAATTATCAACTACTCTTACACTGAAAAAGTATTTCCTTACATCCTGCAAAGAAGTTTTCTTACGAAGCTTCAAACTATGACCTCTAGTTCTAGAGCCAGCCATATCAAAATATCGATCCCTATCCACTCTATCATAACCATGAAGGAATTTAAAGACTGTCACCATATCCCCCCTCACTCTTCTAGCTTCGAGTGATGGTAAGTCTAATTCCCTCAGCCTCTCATCATAACTGAGATTGCGTATTTCTGGCACCAGTTTCGTGGCATGTCTTTGAACTTTTTCAAGCTTAGCTATGTGCTTTTTCAAGTGCGGATTCCAAAAGGGGGCTGCATATTCGAGTTTTGGCCTCACATAGGTTACATAAATATTTCTGAACATTTCCTTGTCCATGTGCCTGAAGGCTACCCTTACATTTGATAAGAATGCATATGCTGCCCTTACTATGCCATTTATATGTATTTCTGGAGACAAATCTGCCAGTATGTTTACTCCTAGATCTCTCTCATTTTCTGTCTCTTGAAGTTGTACTCCAGCCACCGAGTAGTCAAGCTTGGGCTTTCTTGCACTTGTACCCATTCTCATTACCTTACATTTTGAAGTATTGAATTTCATTAGCCACTTTTCTGACCACTCATGCAGATTATTTAGATCCTCCTGAAGTTCTCTACCATTGTTCTCGTTTTTTACTTTCTTCACAATCTTTGCATCATCTGCAAACATATTCATGAATGAATTTACAGACTCTGGTAGGTCATTTACATATACAAGGAACAAAAGTGGCCCTAAAACTGAACACCGTAAGTTTTTATTCATTCCAAAACATTTCCACCTATTCTAGCCATTGACTGCAGCTTCCTAATAAGTCTCCCATGTGGAACAGTGTCAAACGCTTTCTGGAAGTCTAGGAATATGCAATCTGCCCAGCCCTCTCTTTCCTGTAAGATTTGGCTTACCTCATCATAAAATTCTAATAAGTTTGTTACTGTTGATCTACCTTCTCTGAAGCCATGTTGCCTCACTGACAAAAAGTTGAAGGATTCCAAGTGAAGAGAGATATGTTTCCTTAGTAGTTTCTCCATAACTTTGCAAACTATGCTGGTCAAGGAAACTGGTCTATAGTTCAGAGCCGTGTCCCTCCTTCCCTTTTTGAAGATAGGTATCACATTTGCTTGTTTCCAGCATCTTGGAATCTCCCCCGACACCAGTGACTCCTTAAATATGATACTTAGTGCCACTGATATTGTGTTTGCGCATTTTTTAAGCACATGAGGGGATATGTCATCAGGACCTGTAGCTTTATGAACATCTAAATCCATCAGCGCTTTGCATACCTCTGTGGCGGTAAGGTTGATGTTCTCTAATACCGGCCCTTGAGCTTCTATCACTGCAATCTGAGGGGGTGGGGTATTTTCTACTGTAAATACTGACTGAAACTCCTTGTTCAATTCTTTGCAGATCTCTTCATCCGTCTCAGTGATGCTTCCATCCGCTCTCTTTAGCCTTAAAACCTGTTCTTTTACCTTCAGTTTTCCTCTGATAAAGCTGTGGAAAAGCTTGGGATTTTCTTTAGCCTTCCTGGTGATATCCCTCTCATAGTCTCTCTCTGCCTCTCTCCTTTTACTTAGGTAGTCATTTCTTGCTCTTTTGTAGGTTTGCCAGGCATTTATGTTTTTTCTCCTCCTATACCTTTTCCAGCATTTGTCTCTCCACTCCTTAGCTCTTTTACACCCATTATCGAACCATTTCTCTCTGGCATGAATTACACCTACTTTGGTGACAGGTATGCAGCAATCTACTATCTTCCCATATTTCTCACAAAAGATGTCATACATCTCTTGTACAGATTTGTTGTAAAATAAGGTTCTCCAGTCAATAACTGCAAAAAGCTCATTCATTTTGATGTAATCTCCTTTCGGATAGTTCTTCCTCATGTCCTCAGTGCCTCTACTCTCAGGAAGAATATCTTCAATGATATACTCCATCAACAACACACAGTGGTCACTCTTTCCAATTGGTGGTTCATACTCAATATTTTCAATATCCAACACATTATCTGTGAACACTAGATCAAGTAGTGATGGCTCATCCCACCCCAGGCCCTTGTTGGTTCCATTATATGTTGGTGTAGGAAATTCCCTTGTACGCAATCTAGGAATCTTGCCCCGAATGAGTCCTCACCACTGTTTGGGTCAAGATTTATCCAATCTACCTCTTTATGATTAAAGTCTCCCATAATCAAAATCCTACATTTTTTTCCCGTGCCATGTTAACAACTGAGTTTATGACTTCAATAGTACCTATATGGCTTTTCTCATAAACTTCAAGCCTATTTTGGTTCCTTGGTGGGTTGTATACAACAGTTATTATAATGCTCTCTGACCCAGTATTTATGCGAGCAACAAGAAATTCCTTGAACTCACTTTCTATAGCCAAGTTTATTTCTTCAACTTGAATCCTTTCACTTATGAGCAGTGCTATCCCTCCACCAGTCCTCTCAGATCTTTCAACCCTTAGTATTCTGAAGCCCTTTGGAAAAACTGTGACACTGTTTATGTCCTCACTCAACTTAGTCTTTGTAATTGCTACTATATCTGCCTTACTGTTGTGAATCCTATCTTTTAATTCTACTGCCTTACCAGCTAATCCATCAGCATTTGTGTATAACAATCTTAATGAGGCCCAATCCCCTGATCTTCTGTCATTATCTTCTTTATCTCCCCTTT
>JAXCGZ010007563.1:182500-207500 GCA_037179515.1 Halocaridina rubra
AAATTATCGTTAGTCAATCCTCTGCATTTTGACTATAGAACAGGTACAGTGAAATAATCAGTGTAGTTCATTTCCACTTCTTTGTATGATATTACTTTTTTAGTTTTGTTTAGTATGAGATTAAGAAATAAAAAAAGAGAAATTAAGAGAGTAGCGACATTATGATTCAATATAATACTGTATTTCAGAGTGGAGATGTAGTGATAATCTGAATAAATGATAAGTTGGAAATATGTATATTTCCAACTTATATATATATATATATATATATATATATATATATATATATATATATATATATATATATATATATATATATATATATATATATATATATATATATATGATATATATATATATATATATATATATATATATATATATATATATATATATATATATATAGAGAGAGAGAGAGAGAGAGAGAGAGAGAGAGAGAGAGAGAGAGAGAGAGAGAGAGAGAGAGAGAGAGAGAGAGAGAGAGAGAGAGAAATTAAGTTTAGTATATTCATTATTTTGTGTCTTCCTTGAATATATCTAGAAACCACTCCTGGCAAAAAATGTGATATGTAAAAAGAGAAACCCGTTTTGATGATCTAACGTGACAATATTTGAAGAGAGAAAGTTTTTATTTTTTATTGTTAATATGAAGATTTTCCTTCTATCTGCCTTTATCACAAAATTTCTGATTGATATGCTCTCCAGAATTATTGGATAAATCAATAAGCCGTAGATACTTTTCACCGGATCAGGTTTATCTAACTTATTTAAAGTGAAAAATAGCTTCATGAGCCGTGAAATTAGCTTTTGTCAAACTAAACCTTTGTCATTCTTTAAAGGCGTGCCTCACTGTACTTATTTAGATCAGGGAATATTCACGCCATTCCTAATTTAGGCCTCTGTCTCACGGATATATTGTTCAACATTTTTAACATATCATGTAAATACTATGTAATCTCCAAAGAGTATACAACGTTAAGATTAATTAACAATGATAAGTATCTGATCGTAGAAGACTTCATGTTTTTTCTCTCTCTAACAGGGCCATGCCGGAGAATTTCAGTGGATCCATGAAACAGAAAATGGCTACAGACATTGGGGTGATGGTCAGCCTGATAAGTAAGGATGCTCGTGTGATTTTGTGTACAAATTGTAATTCATTGTTATGCTTTAATATAAAAAATTAGTGGATATCAGTATTATATATATCCTAATTCTCAAAAATCCTTCTTTTGTATCAAAACAATTTCAAATCTTTTTGTAGGACTGTAATCTTGATAAGTTTATATAGAGAACAGTTTGTTAAATATTAATAGATCAGTTAAGGGTCCCATTTGGACAAGAATATCAAAGTGTTTCGAAGCGATCATTACAACTATTACATTTTGATTTTTAAGCAGTCATGCAAGGAATATATTAATTTCTAACAACAATTGTTTTGGAAAAGTCTTTGGAGATCTGTAATATTTGCTATGCATCTTTGCCTTTGAAAGTTCTTAATGAAATCTTGGCAAAGAAATTTAACAAAGCTGTAAACTCTGCTGGTCTATTCTTTTTTTTTTTAGCTTGTATATATTTTTAGATATTTATTATTGTTATGCAGACCTTGTAAATGTTCATCAATCTGACCTATACAAAACTCACACACAGAGTTCGTACACAACTTTTGTATTTTAACTTCGATAGATCATTCAATGGATATGGTGCAGCAGTTGTCGATCATAATGAAGTCAATGGTCTGTGGGTGGTTGAAAAAGTTACACAAAGATATCATTATATGTGCAAGAAAGAGCAAGGTAAGGAAATACGATGTGTTTGGTCATCTTTAAGCAGATAGCAGGTACTTAACTGCAAAGCGCTTTCAGTCTATCCAAAAATCATCATCTTGCATATTTGAATTTTAGATAATGGTACAAAAAGATAAAAAAGAAAACATCATTGTTGCCAAAAAAAAAAATCATGGCCATTACTAAGCAGACTCTTTATAAATTTAAACTCGTCAAGCTTTTGAAAGTTGCATAACTCATTTTTACCTTGCTTTGTAAGGTGCATGTGTGCATGGGTGGCAACAGTACAAGCAGTCCTGTTACTTCTTTAACACTGAACCATTAGATAAGGTGGTCTGGCAGGATGCGAGAGAACTCTGTATCGCTGTGGGTGCTGACTTGGTTGTATTGGATAACCAGGCAGAAGACACTTGGTTTAGGAATCAAATGGCTCCATCTGATCCTCTTTGGCTTGGACTATACAGTAAGCATAATTTTGAGTATATTTGATATATTAATTATCATGGCCGAGATGGAAAAGAAAAAATTCTGCTCTTGTCTTTAGTGCTTGCCCTACGAGATCACAGGCAGGAAAAGGGACATTGAAACATGGCCTTTTCTTTTTTTTAGAGGAGGCAAGTATGAACATTATATGATTAATCCATGCTTCTTCAGTACTTTTGTTGCAGTTCTGGTTACTCTGCTTATTTTTTTCAAATGTGGAATCATGTATGATAGGAAGAAAAGCGCTGTCAAAGCAGAATTCACAGTGTTACCCCGGTTATTCGCGCTTCTTGATTCGCGTTCTCACTCTATCGCGGTTTTTTTTTGGATAAATTATTATTTTATTTTATGGGTATACGCAAAAATATTAAAATATTGAAAAAAAAAAATTCAGTATTTTAATTTTTTTATTGAATTTTACATTGCGTGCTGTTATTAATAAGGTAAAGGGTGTTTTTTTTAACAGTGAAGGGAGGGTTTATACAGTTCGCAAACGAAAAAATAATTGTAAATGAGTATGTGTCACGTCATCATCACCTCATTCATCGTAATTTTATCTATCACTTTCATAAAAATTTACGTTGCTTGCTGTTATTTATAATGTAAAGGGTGTTTTTTTAACAGTGCAGGGAGGGTTTATACAGTACGTAAACGAAAAAATAATTGTAAATGGGTATGTATGTCACGTCATTATCACCTCATTCACCGTTATTTTATCTATCACTTTCATAAAAATTTACGTTGCTTGCTGTTATTTACAATGTAAAGGGTGTTTTTTTAACATTGCAGGGAGGGTTTATACAGTACGTAAACGAAAAAATAATTGTAAATGAGTATGTATGTCACGTCATTATCACCTCATTCACCGTAATTTTATCTATCACTTTCATAAAAATTTACGTTGCTTGCTGTTATTTATAATGTAAAGGATGTTTTTTTAACATTGCAGGGAGGGTTTATACAGTACGTAAACGAAAAAAATAATTGTAAATGGGTATGTATGTCACGTCATTATCACCTCATTCACCGTAATTTTATCTATCACTTTCATAAATATTTACGTTGCTTGCTGTTATTTATAATGTAAAGGGTGTTTTTTTAACAGTGCAGGGAGGGTTTATACAGTACGTAAACGAAAAAATAATTGTAATTGAGTATGTATGTCACGTCATCATCACATTCACGGTAAGTTTTCCTATCACTTTCATAAAAATTTCCGTTGCTTGCTGTTATCTATAATGTTAAGGGTGTTTTTTTTAACAGTGCAGGGAGGGTTTATACAGTACGTAAACGAAAAAATAATTGTAATTGAGTATGTATGTCACGACATTATCACCTCATTCACCGTAATTTTTTCTATCACTTTCATAAAAATTTACGTTGCTTGCTGTTATTTATAATGTAAAGGGTGTTTTTTTTAACAGTGCAGGGAGGGTTTATACAGTGTAAACGTAAAAATATATTAAACTATCTATGTACATATAGGCGGATCCTACTTCGCGGATTTCCTGGTTCGCGCCAGGTCCCGGGAACCGAACTACCGCGATAAGTGAGGCAACACTGTATATGTAGCGGCTTCACAGTTGTAATTTATCATATGGAGGCGTTTGATTCATGGGCATTGAGACTTTACTTTCAAGTATAATCTTCTCTCTCTTAGCTAAGTATACTTGTATCTACACGTTTGTAGTTTTCAGTATAATTAGATGTCTAGTATCCTCATGTTTTCTGTAAAGAAAAACTCCTATCTCCCCTGGCTCTATTATGTGCTTTAATCCTATGATTTGTTGAAATATTAAAGGTACTCCTGGTGATAACTTATACTGGGTGGATGGTGAGACGATGGATGACAAAAACTTCACTCATATGTCAGATGATCAAATAGAGGATGCCATAGGTGCCGAGGACCAGATGTGTGTACAGTTCAAAGTAGTAGGTAAGCTTGAGTGTGTTGGCAGTGGGAGAAACTAAACAGCAGTCTTTCATTAGTGTACATTGTGATGAGGAGAGCTGTTTGGACAGGAATCTTTACAAAAGTTCTTGGAAGTTATGACAGTGTAAAGGAAAGTTTCCTTCCCTTGATCTTTTTTTATATGAAGAGTTTTTTGAACAGGCAAATGCATGCCCTGACATTGCAATAGGTGCGTTCACAATGCCTATTACATCGGTTGAGCTATAAGATGATTGACATCAGTATTGTTCCTTCCACATCTTGTACATGACCGAGAAAATTTCACTTTGTCTCTGTGGAACGCTTCACTTTATCTTTTGGGGATTGGAAGACTGGTCACACTCAATAAACTTAAAGGTTTTAATGTTATCTGTATAAATGGAATTATTAATTATATCATCTCAGGAGGTTCTACTGTGTCTGCATATCTTTGAATTTTTTCTCGTTTTGAATGATAGTACTGGTATAGGGGAATATTTAGTCGTTGCTTCTGATATTATGCTTTATATATCATTAAGCCTTGAGTAGCAAGCTCTAGACTGTTAGAAGTACCAACAGCTAAATGAGGACAGGGAGGAGAAGAGACTGAGTAGGTCTCTCTGAAAGATTACTCTCTCTCTCTCTCTCTCTCTCTCTCTCTCTCTCTCTCTTCGCCTTCCTGGACCTCAAATCTGCCTTCGATATAGCCAACAAGGAAATTATTCTTGACCAGCTGGTGGACTTTGGAGTTCGGGGGAACATACTGAAATGGATACGGGGATATCTCTGCAACAGAACATCAAGCGTCCTTTTTAAAGGGTCGTATAGCTCCTATGAACGGTTTGAACTGGGTACTCCTCAGGGGGGTGTGCTAAGTCCTTTTCTATTCAATATCCTTATGCATCGTCTACTCTCCCTCCTTCCTGTCATCCCCGGTACTACAGTTACCTGCTATGCGGACGACATATACATCCACACGACCTCAACTCACGACCTTCAGCACATGCTCCATGACTTTTACGTGTCTGCTACCTCCTGTGGCCTTATTATCTCCCCAGAAAAAAGCAGGATTTTTACTTCACGCAACTGCAGAGCACTGCCCGCATTCGCCATGGGTGGTAATGTCATCCCTCACTGCACACAGTACACGTATTTAGGTGCACCTGTCCGGATCACCCCAGCTATACCTGCTCGTCAACGAATTCATCCCTTTGTGAAGAGCCTTCTTGACCGTCTGGAGCCCCGCTTTGCACCTGTCAAGTGGCTTGCCAACAATGCTGCAGGAGTCTCCATCCCAGTGGCGAGGACCCTCTACATCCTACTACTTCGGTCAGTGGTTGACTATCTGTCTCCTGCCTTGTGTCAACTTCCTAAACCAGCTCTCGAGCCACTTGAAAAGTTCCAGAATCGAGTCATGAGATTTATCTTGGGATGTTCTCTCTCTACCCGTATTGTGAGTATGCAGTTGGAGCTCAACTTACCCCCTCTTGTGGAGAGGATTTATGCCAATGTGTCCTATTTTACTGTTAAGTGTCTTCACTACCCCTTTCTTGCTCCGTACTTCTCTGCTGTCATGAGGACGTCCCTTGATCCAGACGCACCCAGGCTCCCACTTCGAGCAGGAGGTCATAACCTTATCAGGGTGGTGAGTGACATTCTCCGTGGCCTTGACATCGACCTGCCAGTGCAGGCGGCTGTCCCAGATTTACCACCCTGGCGTGTCCCCCTCCCCGCTGTCACATATACACCGACCTCGAAGGATGTCTATCCCCCCTTGCAGAGACAGTTAGCTCTGGAGACTATCGCTGATGTATCCACGTCTGTCCCTGCAGCACACCACGTCTATGTTGATGGTTCTGTGCAAGCAGATGGGAGGGCGGCATGTGCTGTGTTTTCCCCCACCATGGAGCCGCCTGTGCCGGCTGATTCATGGATTGGCCGTAGACTACCCACCTCGTCGAGCTCCACCTACTGTGAACTGAATGCCATCTTGGATGCCGTGACTCTCCTTGTTCGACGACGAGTGAATGGGGTAATAATTTGTGACTCCCAATCGGCCCTACAAGCCCTATCCTCGCCAAGACCTATCTGTGGCCGTGCTGTGGGAGATATACTATGTCGCCTCGCAGCCGCTCGGGATGCTTCTCTTGTTGTGTCATTTGTGTGGACTCCATCCCACATTGGGCTGACTGGCAACGACACAGCGGATCGTCTTGCCAAGGCGGCCTGTATGCTGGATGGGCATGCTGTGGACGCTGAGCCCTCCCTCCGATGCCTACGTAACATCATCTACTCAGCTGGGTTTGCCATGACGGTCCAGCGCAGGGACACGGAGAGGGCCAACAGTGTGTCCATACAGCACCATGATCACTTCCTTCACAGTCGCTACAAGTATCGCAGACGCGGGTTAATGGTGCGGAAAAACAATGTAGTTAGTGCTCGGCTCAGAATGGGGTATCGGCCTTTATGGCAGGTCTCCCAGACTCTAGATATGCCACAGTACACCTCCTGTACATTATGCGACCGAACTAATGCTAACACTCTTGACCACTATTGTCTTCAGTGCCCCGCAGTGAGAGATGTTTTACCACGAGGTCAGAACTTAATACAGATCTGCTCATTTTTACTTAATGATGACAACCTTGATGTTATTCTTGCTCGTTTTCCTCACTTTGGTGGCCATTAATTATATTGAATTATACATATATTTTCTGTATGTTGCTATATAATTCTGTTTGTGCATTCTGCGTTTCTCTGAGCTTTACTTTTGCATATAATGTACTCTGTGCTGCCATTCTGTGAGTTGTGTGTTAGTATGCAGCAATGTTTTATCAATATGTACACCTCCCTGTAAACCATGTTCAATTCTTGGTTTTATATCCATTTGAAGCATTATTTGTATGAACTCATGTAATGTCTGACGCCTTGGCGCAATAAATTAATAAAATAAAATAAATCTCTCTCTCTCTCTCTCTCTCTCTCTCTCTCTCTCTCTCTCTCTCTCTCTCTCTCTCTCTCTCTCTCTCTCTCTCTCTCTCTCTCTCTCTCTCTCTCTCGACAAAGAAATGCTCAGATATATTTAAGAGACTTATGTGACCTGAATTTGAATATGCATGCCTTCCCTGGGATTCACATTTACAGACTATATTAAGAAGCTGGAAAAAGTTCAGATATGCTGAAAATTTAATGCCTGATCTACAAGATGTTAGTAATGAAGGAAGGTAAGAGTTAGATTTACTTGGCAACAATTTTTAGACTCCTCCACAGGTTTGACAAAGATGGTAGAAAGCAGTTATTTGATATGGGAGGATGTAGAACTAGAATCGTTGTTAAAAACAGCACAAGATTATTATTTTCCCCTTTACGTTGGGAAGTTAGTAACACTGTAGCCTATATAAGGAGAGCAGGGTCGATGTTGATCTCAGGTGCAATGAATGTTAACTCTATAAAGTTTCAGTGAAAGGAATATTATGGTTGGGAAGTTGAAAAAATTAAAAATAATCTGTAAATGTGTGTTGTTTCTCTGTCTGTAACATTTCATATAAGCACTAATATCTTCTAGTCACACTTCATAGTTGTTTGTTGCTGTCTGATTTATTTACTTTCCTGCATTGTACACAACTATTTCTTTTGTAGAAAATGAAAAGGACAAGAAATCCTCTTGGGTCCCTATCAACTGTGAGCAACCCAAACACTATGCCTGTGAGATCCCTGTTGGTAAAGCCATTCACTATACTCCACCTTCAGGTAAGAGAATGAGAAGATCATGCATTTTACTCATTCTTTTTTAGGTTTACTATTTTAGATTACTTTTAACAGTTGTGACAACCCTGTTAGCTCAAAGGGATATGGTGACTTGATAGATAAAAATGTCTTAATAACAACCAACAATATAATTCCCTTAAGACTTAGGGAATGTTGTCTGTTGACTTATTACTCACTATTTTCAAAGATTATTTTATGTAATTTTGGATATGGAACCGGAGTCAATATTACTGAATTGGTTTAAATTTGCTTCCAGTATCTGTCATTTTTTTATTTTCACAACCTATAAATTGAATCTGCCCCAAGAGTCAAATTAATACAAGAGTGATATATAAGGGTATCATCTATTATTATTATGCATGTTTAATTATTTATCGATAGCATAATCCTTTCTTTTATCTCTTTTAAACCTCCTTTAGACTTGCTAAAATGATATAAATTTGTATAATCATTAACTTTATAATCAAATATAATTAGGAACTATCTTCACGCATCTTCAAATAACTTTTTGGAAGTCTATCACATTTTTGATACTGTTTAAATTTCGAATTGAACTGTTGTCTGGAAAATTCAGTTTTTAGCCTAAAGTTATCCAAGTCAATTCACTAGTGAGAGTTACAAGCAGACATAAATAGTAGTAATCACTATGCATTTTAATCACTCAGTTCAAATATAGTGCTTCCTGTGATTCCATTTTCACAGCATATTGACTCTGCTGTTTTGAAGGTCAAGTGACATTATGCCAGAGATATTGTGCTGATAATCTAGGAACAGTTTTTACCACAATTTATTGTTTGGTTCCGTATTCTCGAAGATTTAACCTCAGGAAATACATTGTAACTAGAAATTACCTACACGTCAAGAACCTTTCCTCAATTTTTTTTTACTTATCATCAGTCGTTCAAACTACCTTGATTACTACCTGTAATTAGATTCTAGGGTTACATTTGTAACGTAAAAGTTCAAGGACTTTCTTCAGTGCTTACACAGTTGCTTTTTAGAGCAGCCAGTGTGTCGAAACCTAGAGCATTTTTTTTATCTATAGGGGCTAAATCACCATATCATGTTTTTGTTCAGACTACCATTATATAACGTATACTTTGTTCCTACTGAATATTTATTGCTACCTTTTATAAAGTTCGTTGAAAACAAAAAATGACGTTTTTGGTGAATATCTCTTATACAGCATATTTGAAGACAGTCTTTTCTGACTGTGGAAATTGATATCTAATTTTATTTGACGTCTTGCAGGGGACAGATACTGCCAAAATAATTGGAAATTGAAAAATGATTACTGTTATTACTTTGGAGATCAGGAAAAATCTTGGCCGTCGGCCCAGAACTGGTGCAGGAATAACAATGCGGGCTTAACGTCTATTTCTTCGTGGGCTGAACAAGATTTTATCCATAGTAAGTCAATTTTATATCAGCTAGATTCACTGTTACATATTAAATACTTCATTTTCGGAGCCATAATAAAATCCTTTTGAATGACAACTAACCACTAGGAATGAGGTTTTGTTTGTGAAGTTATTTCCAAGACCGATATTAGTGCTTCACCTTCTCATTTACGTCATGTGATATTGAAAGTGATGAAACACTCATATTCAGTATCTAAAGTACTGATATTCGCCTGCTTAGGTACAGTGTGAAGTAGTTCTGTAACATTGGAAGTTAGATTGCTGTGTTCTGTTTGTTAAAAATAATCCTTAAAGTATGAATGTGATGCTTTAATTGAAGTATACTTCCAGGAATCTTTATATTTACTTCTAAAAGCACAATAGATCAATCATTTTCGCTTTAGAAACGTCTAGCAAAAATCTATCTATCCATCTGTCTGTCTACACATCTATCTATCCATATATATATATATATATATATATATATATATATATATATATATATATATATATATATATATATATATATATATATATATATATATATATATATATATATATATATATATAATATATATATATATATATATATAAGAGTTATTTCCGGACACCTTAGTAGTGGAAATTAAGTTTATTACCAAAACCTGTAGTACTTTGCCCTCTGAAGCGTCTAAAAGATACTCAAGGAAGAAACACTAGTCTATGAAACCTTTGCATTAGAGCCTCATAAATTGCTTGATTCAACACATGGAATAATTTTTGATAGCATTTATTTGAGCTAATATTTAAAAATTGTGTAACTTCGTATGAATTTCATGGGTAAAGCAATTTTCTGTAAACAAGTATACTTTCACAATGTAATTCGTGTGATCTGAGAAAGTTGAAGTGTTTTTGTATGTTATAAGCTCTTCAGATAAGAATCTTTTCTTTTTGTGGTCTGGAATTGTCTGTAAATTATCCTTTAGATCAGTAATATTGTTTACTATGATTGCCAAGAAAGAGTTCTTACTGTCTTCGAAGGGAACTATTCTTTGGCCACTTGAGAGAAGAAATAATATTTCAATAGTGGATTTTGAAAAGATTGAATAGTGTATAAATACTCTAATTATTACTTCCTTTTACCCAGCGATATAATCCTTATTTCAGATAATCAGAAAGGGGGAGCTGCCTGGATTGGTTTTAATGACAGAGAGGAGGAGGGTACGTGGAAATGGAGTGATGGAGCAGGCACAACAATAACGAACTGGAATGATGGTAGGTGCTGTAGTGAAGATGAGTCTATGCTTTTATATATATATATATATATATATATATATATATATATATATATATATATATATATATATATATATATATATATATATATATATATATATATATATATATTATATAATTTGAGATGAATGTTCAACCTTATCTCATTTCCAGGCTCATCTTGGTCCACTACATGCGTACACAAATCACATTGTCTCACATAATCCATTCCTTAGTTACTTGCACTCCTCTGCATACCTCTTGTTTGCATAATCCATTCCCATGTTGCATGGTTTCTTTATTTCTTTACTCATTTAACTTGCATACCCATGTCCGATGGGCTGAATAACCGTATTTGTATTCCTTATTTCCTTGCATGACCCATTGCTTGAACCCTGAATTTTCATACCTATCTATATTGTTGATGATACCTGAGGTGAACTCTCACTAACTCCATAGCTTCTCTTGGAAGATTTCTGTTGTTTAAGCTATATACATAATGCTTACGGTCGCTGTATATGAAATCCAATAAATATTATTAGACCATGTACTACTATGTCTCAGGCCGTTTCAGCAGCCTAGCGAGGTTAATTTAAAATATGACCTTCATTCTATTTCAGGAGAACCAAACGGGAACAAGAACGACGATGAGAATTGTGCTGCAGTGCTAATTGAGACTGGAATGTGGCATGATCTTGCCTGCAGTGAACAAAGAACATATGTCTGCCGACACCAAGCCTCACACGTTCCTATTGGACCGCCATCCACAACCACATCTCCTCCTGATTGTTAGTATGACCACTTTAACATGTCAAGAAATACAGGATGAACTTCTCAAGGTGTATTCCAGAATACACCTTAAATGGGTTTAGTTTAAGCTTTTTAATGCCATCAGCCTTATGAATATTCATAGAACTACAGAGCAAGCATTGCATAAGTATAGGCCATTGATGGTGTCGTTCAACTTTTGTAAAACTTTACTCTGATTACAATAGGTATCTTTCACAGGAAATTTTCTATGTGCAGATACAGAATAGGTTTGCTTTATATATGAAGCAATGAACGCAGACGGTTTCTGTTTCATATGTAGAATTATAAGTAATCATATGATCTTGTATTAAGATCCCCTGGCTACCTAACTAGTATTAGCCATATTTTACTGACAAGGAAGATTTTCCTTTTAATCTGACTTATAAGGGAAAGCTAAGTTTTTGTCATAGGAGCTTGTACTTTTATATTAGGTGAAAATGTAAGTATATTTCAAAGTGACATTTATTTTCATTTAAAATTTCAATTAAGTTTAATATATGTAACTTAGAATTGTTATAGGATTTACAATCCTCTTTCTTTAATTTAGGATTATATCTATAAATGCCGTGTTACCTAAAAATTTTTGAATGATTTTTCTGCACTTAGTTTTTAAAAATATTGGTAGACTGATTATATTAAAAAACATCTTGGCTACTTGTAGTGTATCAGTGTAGCCGTACTTGAAATTCTTTTTCCAGACTCCAATTGTGGATGGGACTGGACCGAGAATCCAATCAGTGGCGAGTGTTACCGCTTGGAACTCTTCGAGTTTGGATTCCAGGATGCAGAATTGCACTGTAGAGAACTTGCCCATGATGACGAAGAGATCAGATTGGTTTCCTTAACAACTGCGGAGGAATATGACTTTATTAAAGGTGGGTAGTAAAGCTTGATGTGAAGTAAATAGAAGATAGCTAATTGAATTGATAGGAGAGTGCTTAAATTATGGTTTAGTTCTGGTTTAAATAATTAATAATATCAAGATTTATTTATGTAATTGAAGAACACTTCAGTCAGATTCTAACATCTGTTTTGTAGGAAAACTATTTAATTCCACCCCATGATCCTCTGATACTACCTCAAAGATACTCATGAACCCATGAAAGAGAACATCTCATGCCCAGTTATAGTACACTTAACAAGTGCTTAATAAAATCTCAACAAGCAATACATATTATGTGTAAAATAAATAGACAATGGTGCCTTGTAAACTATTCATGTTACAGTATTGTAAGAAATTATTGCCATACTTATCGAGTATAGATAGGATGTGTAAGCTCTGAGTATGGAATAGAAAAGTTGAATAATGCATTGATTATGAAGAGCGTGTAACATTGTGAAAAGACCAAATCCATTACAGTTCTTTCTTTTTGCATATAATGGAAATTAGTTCAAACTTTGGCCCGATTTCTTAAACAGTGTAAACCTAGGATACCATATTGTTAGTTAGCTAGACACACACATATGGATTTCATAAACGCATCTGACGTGGTTCTGTGTATGACTAGGATCCCCCCGTGGGAGGATCCTAGCCATACACAGAACTGCTTCAGATGCGTTTATGAAATCCATTTGTGTGGGTCTAGCTAACTAACAATATGGTATCCTAGGTTTACACTGTTTAAGAAATCGGGCCTTTGAAAGAATGTAAAAAGAAGTAGTTTTTTAATGTATTTTCTTTGTAACCATTGTCACCTTGACTCTATCATCACATGAGTCTTTGTTTAACTCTATTTCATTTTCTGTTTACCAGCTCTACCATCTTAAGTCCCAATATAAAGGTTTATATTTATATATGGGTTAGAAAAAACTTTTGATTACGCAAGAAAACTTAATACTACCTGAGCATTAAAGACGGTCATGGATTGTACAGACACAGCATGTGTGGCATGCCAATTTCAGATCTTTTCAGGTGTGCTTAGTTTAAATATTCTTATGGTAAGGCTATTTGGGAGGTATATGGCAATTTGGCAGAAGTCTTTATTTTTTCGCTAAGCATATATAGAGATGTTTTTAATGGTAATCACCTTATATCTATGTCCAGGTATAATCGATGACCAACATATGAGTGCCCATTCTTTGTGGATTGGAATGAGGAATGACGATGACGGAAATAGATGGATGGATGGAACTCCCGTCGGTTACTTCAACTTTGATGATGGAGAGCCCAGCAGTGGGGGCAGTAGTGAAAAGTGTGTTGGTAAGTACCAACTTTCTTTTTTAACATAAGTAAGGTGAAATATATTCAAGTCATACATAAGTGCCAAAAATAGATATGGCTTTGACCTGGAAGCAATCTCCTGTATGTGTCTGTATGTGTAATTACCTAATTGTGTGAGTGCATTTCAACTCCGTCAGCCCTAAGCTTGGGTAATAGCTAACTGCAGACACAAACTTACCAGTTAAGTTTTGCGACTTCTACTATGTACTGACTTAGCACTTTTTGCTCGCCTCTATTCCTTATCAGTTAATTTTTTCTTTTATTTGTTCATCTTATTCTTGTCATTTTCACTTTAAAAATCATTTACTGTTGTGGCATTCATAATATGTGTTGGCAAACTGCTCTAGCTGTTAAGTACACTATGAGAAAAAAATAAAAAGTATTTTCTGATATTCTTCGAGCTTTGTTTCTTGTAAATCATGACCCCATTGTGTAGTCTTGTTTTTTCTGAAATAGCGTATTGACATTTATATGTTCTACTCCTTTCATTATTTTTAACACTTCTATAATTTTTCCTTTAACCCTTCTCTTCTCTAATGTTTCAATTCCCAGTCTCTTGCCTCTTTCTGCATAAGGCAGCTTGCGTACGGGTAGTTCAGATGGTATTTTAGTGGCTCTTCTCTGAATTCTATCAATAGCTTTTATATCCTTTCTGAGATCAGGTGACTAAGCTTGTATAGCATACTCAAGATACGACCACACATATGCTTTATATAATATCTTAAGCTTCTATGCATTCAAATATGCAAATGAGCTTTTTATTATTCTTAGCTATTGACTTGCCTTTTTTGTGATCTGCCACTATCATATCTGAACTTATATACACTTCTAAATCAATCTCTTGCTCTGTGACTGCTAAATATTTCCCATCCATGGTGTATTGTAATATTCTTTTGCAAATTTCTTCATCATCATAGTAGATATAAGCACAAATGAGATGATACAGATCTGAAGAGAATGAAACAGCAGACTTGCAAAGGGAAAGTAGATATAGTTAGTGCATTATAGAGATTTTATTTGAATAGACTTGAAGTTTCAGGAATATATTTAAAATTATGAAAATTTGTGCAGCATCTACATGCAGAAAAGTTTTGAACAATTTAATATGGCTATTCGCACATACTTGAGTTTCATAGTATATCTGTTAAGTGAAGTCAAGTCTATATTCTAAGATATGTGTTGAAATTATGTGTTTATTTATTCACTTATATATTCGTTTATATCAGCGGTTGGAGAATTTTATGGGATGTTACCCAAAAATGTATTTGTGTAAAATTATAATACACCCAGGCTTCAAAATAAACGAGAAAATTCGCTGGAAAAAGTAAGAAAAGGGGACTTACCAATAGATCTGAATGCTTCAACCAATGCAATTAGGTACCAAAGAGTTTTTGTTAGATTTGAGTTCCAATGCCCCCAAAATTATCAAAATTGACTGCAATTTGCGGTAATTTACCCATTTTGTACTACCGCAAGTTTATTCATTCATTAATTTTTTTTTTTCAGAAATGTATACTGTCTCTGGAAAATGGAATGACGTAACATGTTCCTCGCGTCTTCCATTTATATGTGAAAAGAAAGGTAGGTGTTGATGATGATGATAATCATTATTATTATCATTATATATTATTATTATTATTATCATTATTATCATTATTATTGCTATTATTATTATTACTATTATTATTATTATTATTATTATTATTATTATTATTATTATTATTATTATTATTATTATTACAGTGAACCCTCGCTACATCGCTGTTCACCTTTCGCGAAATGGGTGCATCACGTTTTTTTTTTTTTGCGAGCTTTTTTTTCTGGGTATATGCAAGAATATACGATATGTGGAAATATTGTATTAAAATTTTCAGTATTTTCATTACTTTATTGAAAAAAAAATTGTTGTACATTATTTTATTGATAAAAAAAAAGTATTTCCCAACCTAAGAGTAATAAAACAGTAATAAATAGTAAAAAAACATAAATTTAAACATGTAACTGCACCATAGAAAGTACGTTACGGGTATCAGCGATTCGAAAAACACAAAGGGTCGCACCTACGTGAGCTAGTACATATTAAAATTTCCAGTATTTTCATTATTTTATTGATAAAAAAAAAGTATTTCCTAGCCCAAGAATAATAAAACAGTAAAAAATAGTAAAAAATATAAATTTAAACATGTAACACACAGTACTGTATTGTACCATGTGAAATACGATACTGGTATCGGGGTTTCGGAAAACGAAAAGGGTTGCCCCTACTTGAGCTAGTACATATTAAAATTTCCAGTATTTTCATTATTTTATTGATAAAAAAAAAGTATTTACTTGCCTAAGAATAATAAAACACTAAAAAATAGTAAAAAATATAAATTTAAACATGTAACACAGTATTGCACCATGTAAAATACTGTACGGTAGCGTACACTGTATTAGGGTCTTGATAAACGCAAAGGGTCTCACCTATGTGAGATAGTACATGGGATGCTATTGGCTGATGGATGGGAGACGACGAATCACAGAATTCTTTTTCTGTATGTTGTGTATCATGGGGTCTGATTGGCTATTTGATTGAAGCTTCATTCTCCCAGCATCTGCTATTGTCTCCCCTCACCCGTTCAGTCTACTCACGTGTGCGCCATTTGCATTGTGCTTCTTAATACGTTGTGATTGTGATTTTGTGAAACTTTTGTATTTCAACCTCTGCAATGACTCCCAAGCATCCTTCATCTTCTACAGCTTCTGGTAGTAAGCCTAAGCGGCAAACGAAGATGTTGACCATAACAGAAAAGGTAAAACTGTTAGATATGCTGAAGGAAGGAAGAAGGTTCACGGATGTCGGCCGCTATTTCGGCATCAACGAATCTACTGTTCGATACATCAAAAAGGACGAGGCTAATATCAGGAAAACAGCGACTATTTCTTTTAGTAAAACAGCGAAGAGGGTTGTAACACCCCGCAATAAGATAATAGTGTGGATGGAATCTGCTTTGGCCCTGTGGATTGCTGATTGCAGGAAGAAGAACATCAGCTTAGATGCCAATATCATACATACAAAGGCGAGGGAGCTGTATGAGACTTTCGCTGCAAACGAACCCTACGATGACAGTGGCAAGCAAAAGATGGTTCGCCAAATTTAAAAAACGCTATGGCCTAAAGAGCGTTTTGGTGCATGGCGAAGTTGCCTCTGCTGATACAGCTGCAGCTGAAGAAAATGTAAAGAACAACTTCAAGAAAATTATCACTGAGGGCGATTATGCTCCTGAGCAAGTGTTTAACATGGATGAGACTGGGTTATTTATGAAGAGAATGCCATTTCGCACTTAATTTTTCAAGGAAGAAGCTAAAGACCCGGGATTTCAAGCGCACAAAGACCACGTTACCTTCGTCATGTGCGGGAATGCTGCGGGCTTTATGTTAAAGCTCAGGCTTATCTACATGTCAAAGAACCCTAGGGCATTAAAGAAGAAAAACAAGAATCTGCTACCAGTGTATTAGATGCATAACCCTAAAGCCTGGATCACGAAAAGACCCACATCCAACTGGATTCACCAATGCTTTATCCCTAAGGTCAAAGTTTATCTTGCAGAGAAGGACCTTGAATTTAAAGTCCTTCTTTTGATGGATAATGCTGATGGCCACGCAACTGATCTCGAATATGACAGTGTTCAAGTAGAGTTCCTGCCACCAAATACGACATCACTGATTCAGCCTATGGATCAAGGCGTTATTCGTGTGTTCAAGGCCCTCTACACACGAAATGCCCTGGCGAACCTGGTTAACTCCATGGATGCGTACAAAGAATTTTCACTAAAGACTTACTGGCGTAACTACACGATTGCTACATGCCTTTAAAATATTCAGAGTGCAATTGTGGCCCGAAGTCATCTACGACTACAAGGGATTCGCTCCTGACGAAGTCCATAACTTGGCAGTTGCAAAAGCTGTGAAGTTAGCTGCATTTCTAGGATGAGAAGGCTTTAAAGATATGACTCACGAAGACGTGGATGAACTGATCGACTGCCACTTGCAGCCTTTAACTGATGAAGACTTGGAGGAAATGACAAAATCAGAGAGCAAAGAAGAGGAAGATGAGCAACTAGAGGAAATGCACGAAAAGTTGAAGAACCTGATCTTACACTCGACCGTCTGGCAACCATGTATAACATTGTGAAAGAACTCCAACATCTGTCGCAGGAGCATGATGATAACATGGTTTGTTTGGTGACCTTCTGCAATATTATCGACGATGCCATGACTCCTTACAAGACCATCTTCGCACAAATGAAGAAACAGCGACAGCAACTTCCCATAACCATATTCTTCTCTCGCAAAAAGCAGCCTTAAAGCTGCCACTGGCTGTGGAGTATTTGGCTGTGGAGTATGTACACGTCATCATCACCTCATTCATGGTAAGCTTACCTATCACGTTCATATAAATTTACGCTTGCATGCTGTTATTAATAAGGTAAAGGGTGATTTGTTAACAGTGCAAGGAGGGTTTATACAGTAAAGTAAAATATAAATGTAAAATACCTATGTATGTTTTGTGCTCCTACTTTGCGGATTTTCACCTATCGCGGCCAGTCCAGGAACCAAACCCCCATGATAAACGAGGGAGCACTGTATTATAATTATTATTATTATTATTATTATTATTATTATTATTATTATTATTATTATTATTATTATTATTATTATTATTATTATTATTATTATTACTGAGAAATTGATTGGGGAAGAACCGTCAGGGTTCAGGAGATGAAGAGGATGTGTGGATTAGGTGTTTATGGTGAGAGAGGTGTGTAAGAAGGTCTTAGAGAAAGGTAAGTATACCTTTTGGTTTTTATTTACATAGAACACGCGTATGACAGGATTCATAGAGAAGTGTTGTGAAATGCACTGCGATTGTATGGAATAAATGGAAAATTGTTGAATGCGCTCATAAGGTTTTACATGAATAGTATGAGTAAATGATATGAGTGATGGTTTTGAGGTGAATGTGGGGCTACGTCAAGGTTGTGTATTTTGCCATGATTGTTTAATGTGTATATGGATGGAGTGGTAAGGGAAGTAAATGAAAGACTATTAGACAGAGGTTTGGAACTAGTGGGTGAGTATGGAAGTAGCGAAAAGTGAATCAATTACCATTTGCAGATGATACACTGGTCGCTGATACTGAGAATCAACTGAATCATTTGGGACTGAACTTGTTAGGGTGTATGAAAGAAGGAAGTTGTAAGTGAATATTTTTTTTTAAAGTAAAGTAGTGAAATACATGAGGAGTGTTAATGTTGGCAGATTGAATTTAGGAGTGAATGGGGAGTTGCTTGAAGAAGTTGAGAGTTTTAAGTTTCTAGGGTCGCATATTTCAAGAAATGAATGAGTGGATGAGGAAGAAAGTCATAGAATGAAGAATGTGAATAAAAATCTAGACTGGCTGAAAAGTGTGATGAGAAATAGTTATCTATATATGAAATTGTGATTGTGCCGACAACATTGCATGATCAGAGACTTGGAATGCAAGAGAGAAAAACATGAGCAAATTGGAGGTAACGGTGATGAGGTGTTTGAGAAGTATGCTTGGAATATCTAGAATAGTTAGAGCAAGAAATGAGGAGGGGAGACAGAGTACAGATGTTGGAAGAAAGATGTCAAATAAGTTAGATCAGAGATTATTGAGTTGATTTGGACACATGGAAAGGATGAGTGACGTACGGCTAGTGAAGAGAGTGTGTAGTGCAGAAGAAGTTGCAGTTAAGCCAGAAGGATGACATAGAGTGATTTGGTTGGATGGCGTGAAAAGAGTATTGGATTCACGTGGAATGTCTGTGGAGCAGGGAAGAAAGTTTGCAAGAGATAGGAATGAGTGGAGGAAGATTGTATATAGGTGACATTGGTCAAAGGGACTTCTCGCACCTGCTAGCACAGTGAACTGTAATAGACAAGCCTGAGGAGAGTTGCCAAGTGATGATGCAGTGGGGGCAAACCAGTACGTCTGCCAGACCTCATGTAAAAAAATCCTTGCCCACCTATTCTGTGGATGACCCAAGCAGGATGGTTGGGGAGAAATGTGGCAATTCTATATTCCCATTTAGCCTAGAGGAGAAACTGAGGTAAGTTTTGGATCGTGATGAATGAATGTTCTTTGGCTCGGCATCCCCTTTGCAAGTGGGAATGGGGCCCATGTATATAGATATAGGTAGATTATTATTATTATTATTATTATTATTATTATTATTATTATTATTATTATTATTATTATTATTATTATTATTATTATTATTATTATTATTATTATTATTATTATCTCAAGTTCCTCTTTTTCAGGACCCAACTACCAGCCGATTCCACCTCCACCTCCACCTGAAGGTAAAAAGGTTTGAACATTGTATTTTCCAGCATATAATGTTAAAAAGTATTTCCAACTGTACTCTCATTTGGTGTGTTAAAGTGACAGGATCTCGGATCTCTCAGTTTTGTGCTTTGGTAACGCAGTGGGTGTAGTGGCTGACTCCCAGCCAAGAAGTCCTCAAATCAAATCCAGAACCAATTATGGAGAGGTCAGAGGGAGAGAGTTGTAATGAAAGAGGGATTGGTAATGGAGGGAAAGAGGTATTTGAGGGATAGGGAGAGAGAATTGCATCGGATGGTAGGGGGAATGATGATGGGAGAGGGAAAGGGAGTGAATGTTCAAATCCAGAACTAATTATGGATAAGTTAGAGGAAGTGAGTTGTATTTGAGGAGGGGAAGTGGGGGATACGAGGAGGAGGGAGAGAATTGCAGTGGAGAGGGAAAGAGAGTGATGATGGGAGGGGATGGGAAATAAGCGTTCAAATCCAGAACCAGTTATGGATAAGAAATAACGAGTGGTGTCATCTCTTTTGTGGTAGCTTCTGTTAACTCAGTAAGTTCAATGTGCCTACAATATGAGTTCAGGGGTATATAGCAAAACAGTATCCTAAAAAAATTTTATAGTGATATTTAGTATAAAAACTTGTTCCATAGCTCCGATTTGTTGCTTCATTCATTTTATATATTTCTATCTCGTAAGATTAATTACAAGATATACATTATGCACATGTACTCTCATGCACTGTTAATTATGCACATGTACACTCACTCACTCTTCATTATGTACATGTACACTCATACACTCGTGATGTTACTCATTTTACCATACTGTTTTAAATTTGTATGTCCCACTGTTCCTTCTTCTCGTGTTCAATTGTCCCTATCTCACTCATTCCACTTCATATTCGCTCACTTTCGTAATGACTTTCTGACTAATTTTATTTATTTATCAGGAACACCCTCCTTCTGATATACTCCCACTCTTGTTTTCACGTTACATTTTTGTTTCATGTTGTATCAAACGTCTACCTAACTGTTTTGAATTAATCATATTCTTTTTTTTTCACACTCATACTCTTTTACTTACTGATTCTTTCATTTCTATCATACACGCCCACACTCTCTATATCTTGCACTTTCTTTCAAGCCATCTCCACACCACTTCATTTTATTTTTTTATACACTCTTCTGCTTGTACAGTTCCTCTCATTCATTCACTTATTCACCTGTTTCATATTTTTTTTCCAATTGCAAGCTCTCACACAAAATCCAAGACATGAGGAGAGGCTAAAGGACTTAGATTTTTCGCAGTCTGAGGCCAGAATAAGATGGATATGTCAGTGATTTTAATGTCCTCTACAGGTGATAGAGAGCGATATTTTCATTTGGGTGGCACTGGTTCAGACACACAGACATAGACACACTCAAACTGTCTGAGTTTTTTCTTTTATATTTCATGTTACATGTACTCACTCAGCAATTATAATTTTGTCACTCTTACAGTTCAGTGTCCCAGCGACTGGATGTACTTCAACAATCACTGTTATTTCCTCTCCAAAGACCTAGTGACATGGGAAGAAGCCAATTCTTTATGCCAAGAAACTTTGGGGAGCCAACTGACATCCATTACTAACGCAGATGAAAATAGCTTCATATGTGGTAAGTATTATTATTATTATTATTATTATTATTATTATTATTATTATTATTATTATTATTATTATTATTATTATTATTATTATTATTATTATTATTATTATTATTATTTTGAAATAATATCAACGAGTGTGTGGAGGACTTGGGAATGAATGTGAGTGTGGTGTTGATTGGAGATTTGAATGTAGAGTAGGGAATGAGCCAGTGGCTGGAGTAATTGGGAAGTAAGGAGTACTTGGTAGATATGAGAGTGAATAGAAAATGATAGAAATTATTACAAGAGAGAGAGAGAGAGAGAGAGAGAGAGAGAGAGAGAGAGAGAGAGGAGAGAGAGAGAGAGAGAGATGTTACTCGCCAATATTGTATTTAAAAACGAGGATCTGCACAAGTATACATGGGTCAGAGTAGATAAAGGTAGCGTAGTTGACAGAGCATAAATGGATTACATTGAGGTGGACTGGAGGGTGAGTGGAAGAGTATTGGATGTGACTGTACTGAGAGGAGCAAGTGGTGGAATATCTGATCATTATTTAGTGGACGGTAGAGAGAAATTAGGAAAAAAGTGGAGAAAGAGGAGAAGTGAGAGAGGAAGAGAGGTACTAAAAGTGAGCGAGCTAAGTAAGGAAGAGAAAGAATGTGAGTATAAGGATAGTCCGAGGAATGCGTGGATTGTAGTGAAAGAGAGAGTGGAGGAGGGAGTGGAAGAAGAATAGGAGGGTAGTATTGAAAATGTTTTGAAGTCTGCAGAGTTGGTGTGTGGGATGAGACTAATGGGTGAAAGAAAAGGGAAGCATAGTGAATAGTGGAATGAAGAGGTGGGTATAGTGATGGCTGAAAAGGAGCAGGCATATAAGGTATGGTTGAAGAGAGGTAATATAGAGTCATATGGAAGGTATGGTGCAAAGACGAGGTTAGCAAAGCATGTGGTGTGGAAGGCAAATATAAAAGTGGATATGAGGTGGGGTAGATGCTTGTCTGAATATTTTGAAAGGAATAAAAAGGTGTTTTGAAGGAAGTGTAAAGAGTTTGGAAAGATAGGTTGGTAGGGAGGAGAGGGTGAAAGATTCATATAAGCAATTGCTAGTAGATAAATTAAAAGAGAGATTGAGAAGGGCTTAGCATATTAAGGAACTGCAAAATGAGAAAGATGATATAGAGGCAGAGATTGTGACTGTAGGAGATGAATGGAAAATGTCAATGTTAGATAAGGACGAAGATAGGGAAACAACAAAGGAGGAGGTATAAATGGCATTGAGAGTAACGAAAGCAGGTAAAGCACCAGGGAGAGATGGGGGTCATTTTGAATGCTTGTCAAAAGGCGGGAAGGTACAGTATTAGTAGAATGAATGGTTAGTTGTTGAATGTATGTTTCAAGAAATGGAGAGTCCCAGTTGATTGGAAGAGTGCATGTGTAGTTCTACTTTATAAAGGGAAAGGAGATAAGTAGGAGTATAGCAGTTTTAGAGTAATTAGTTTGTTGAGTGTAGTTGATATGGTATATGGAAGAGTGTTGTTCGTGAGACTATGAAAAAGTATCAAGAGAATGAACGGAAAAGAATAGGTATTTGCGGTAAGACAGATGTGAGAAATTCTTAGAGAAAGGTACGGACACTTTTTGGGATATTATGGACTTTGAAAGAGCATATGACAGGGTTGGTACAGAGGCAATGCAGAATGTATTGTGATTGTATGGAATAAGCAAAAGTTTGTTGAATGCAGTCAAGAGTTTTTAAATAAATAGTAGAGCATGTGTTAGATTTGAAAATGGGAATGGTATGAGTGATTGGTTTTAGGTGAATGTGAGGTTACGTCATGGTTTTGTAATGCAGCCATGGTTGTATAATGTGTATGTGGATGGGGTGGGAAGGAAAATATGATCGGTGTATGTGAAATAGATTGAGTGAGCAATGAGGAGGTGAAGCAGAGAGCAGTTGTTGACATAAAGCTGTTGAATAAGTTAGATCAGAGAGCACTGATTTGGTTTGGACGTATGGAAATGATGAGCAAAGAACGACTAGCAGAGAGAGTGTGGAGAGCAGAAATAGTTGGAGTAAAGCCAAAAAGAAGACCTAGAATAAGATAAATGGATGGCATGAAAAAAGCACTGGATGCACGTGGAATGTTTGTGGAGCAGGGATGAGAGGGTGCAAGAGAGAGGAATGAATGGTGGAAGATTGTATATTGGTGATGCTACCCAAAAGGATATCTTGAAGCTGCTAGTACAGGGAACTGTGGTGGATGCATGGGAAGGGGATTGCCATGTGATGGGGCAGTGGGGGGGTACCCGAGCTACGATTATTTGGCCTCACAACAGAATATCCCTTCCTGTCTACCCTGTAGGTGACCCAAGCAGGAAGATGGGGGAGGGAAAATGTGGTACCTTTTTTCCCCAAGGAGCTAAGAGGCGTGATTGATTTGTGTCTTGGCTCGTGGTGAATGCATGTTCTTTGGTTCTCCCAACCCCCTTACAAGGGGGATTGGTGCCTTTATATAAATTAATTAGTATAATAATAATAATAATAATAATAATAATAATAATAATAATAATAATAATAATAATAATAATAAGTAATAATAATTATTATTATGTATTATTATTATTATTATTATTATTATTATTATTATTATTATTATTATTATTATTATTATTACTTATTATTATCATCCATAGTACTAGGTAATGCAAATGCAAAGGTTAAATTTGTACGTATATGATATATGTTCAGCACTCATTCAGTAAAATAGCTTCAGGTGGCTTGTAGTTATTTTTCGCTAAGCACGTACTCAGTCAACTCTCAGTCAGTTGGCTTTACTTAGCCGACAGTTGGTGTTCACTTAGCACTCGCCCAATTACATAGCTGTAGCTGTTTGGTTGTGTTAATTAGTGCTTACCAAGTTAACTAGCTTCAAGTGGCTCATACTTACTATTCACTTAGTGCTCGCCAACAACTAGCTACAACTGGTTAATTAGTGTTGCCCGTATAGTATTCATCTATTCAGCACACTACAAATTTAGGTAGAAGTTGGTGCTGTGATTGGCTGACGGTAATTGTTCGGTTAGCATTCTCCCAGTCTTCCCGATTCTAGTATCTGATAGTTAATATTTGTTTGCACTTACCCAATAAACATGCTTCAATGTTCTGACTGCTATTTCTTCTTAGTGCTTATACAAACAGCTAGCTTCAATTGGATGACTTTGGTTTCTCGATTAGTGAGTACCCAGTGTAGCGCACACTGGATGATAGTTATTGCTCCCTGTATGCATACTCAGTAACACTAGTTTCAAGCACTTGATATGGTGCTGACTCAGAGTTCACCCAAATAAAGGGCATCAAT
>JAXCGZ010007563.1:212500-215000 GCA_037179515.1 Halocaridina rubra
TTCTTCCCCCTTTTCCATTTTCATGGCATTAACCAATCTTTTTGCTTTCTCCTGTATTAACAGGAGGCTTACTGGCATAAACTGTTGATGCTGGTCATCCAGCCAAAGCACGAATAACCTGTATTTCAATCATTAGCCCACTACGCTCCTTAGTAATCACAATGGACTTCATAATAGCAGAACCTTTTACATCTGCAAGAATGTGATCTATATCCTTAATAATCGTCGCCACGGTCAAATAGCTTAACCCCAGTGAGCGGCCAATGTTGGCAGCAGTTTCTCCCTTTTCAGAATGTTTTTGCTATTTCTTCTTTAACTTCCATGGTGATGGTCTTCCTTTTCTTTGAAGCACTGCCATCAGAAGAATCACCAATATGCTTGGCAGGCATAGTATAGGTCAATAACAACAAACGTGAGTGAAACAAACTAAAGAGCAGATGAGCACGAGGACAATATGTCGTACGGGCGGGAACTGGGTGACACTTCTTCTTCTCAGTCAAATGCCATGTGACGACATATTCTTTCGCCACACTCTACAAATTGCTCTACATGAAGATCGTATTTGCAACTATGTATTTGGTAATTTTGTGTATAAATTCGATCTAATTTCTTCAAATAACCAAGTACATAAACAAATAAATAAATAAAACCATGACATGATATATACGTATACACCAATGCCATGTAAGGACGTACTTGTTCGCCATGTTCAGCAGGCTGTTCTGCATGAAGATCATATTTAATACCATGTACTTGGTAATTTTATGAATAAATACAATCTCATTCCTACAAAAAACAAATACATAAACAAATAAATAAATAAAGCCATTAACTTCATACCAACCGCCTGTGACAATACTACAGCTGAAGGGTCTTGTGGACTTAAATAAGACTGTCCAGGACAGTTCAATGTTAAGTCTTCCTTCAGTTACGGTTCTCTTTCTATGCCTATATAAACTCTGAATATTCTTGGATATTCGTTACACATGTCTTTTTCTTCTCTCACATCTGACAAGTCACAATACTCCCCATTTCTGTTTCTCTCTCTGTTTACTTCGTGCCTAGGGAAGATTTATATTTTTTGGCCCCTCCTGGCATCACAATCATGAGGAAAAAAATGCATATACAACAGTGCTGCTTGACGTGTATTCGTTTCCCAAGCTCATAAACTGTTCAGTGTGTGAAGTCTGTATTTACCACACAAACCAAGTAGGTCGAAAACATTATTTATTTGTAGATTATAAATAATCTATGGGAGCTGCTCTGTAACGACGAAACATCATAGGTCGAGGACACGGTAAACCAAGACCCCATGTATATATATATATATATATATATATATATATATATATATATATATATATATATATATATATATATATATATATATATATATATATATATATATATACATACAGTAATCCCTCACTATGTCGTGATTCACCTACTGCGAATTCAGTGCATCACGGTTTTTTTTTTGCGAGCTTTTTTTTTCTGGGTATATGCGAGAATGCACAATATGTGGAAATATTAAATTACTCATTATTTTCATTACTTTATTGAAATTTTTTTTTTCAGTATTGATAAAATAAAAATTATTTCCCAGCCTAAGAATAATAAGATAGTAAAAAATAGTAAAAAACAAATTTAAACATGTAACTCTGCACCATATAAAATACGATACTGGTATCGGCGTTTCGGAAAACGAAAAGGGTCGCACCTACATGAGATAGTACATATTAAAATTTCTAGTATTTTCATTAATTTATTGATAAAGAAAAAGTATTTCCTAGCCTAAGAATAATAAAACAGTAAAAAATAGTAAACAACATAAATTTAAACATGTAACTCACAGTATTGCACCATATAAAATACTGTACGATAGCGTACAATGTATTGGCGTCTTGGAAAATGCAAAGGGTCGCACCTTCATGAGATAGTACACGGGATGCTATTGGCTGATGGGCGGGAGACGACGAATTAAAAAATTATTTTTCTGTATGTTCTGTATCATGGGGTCTGATTGGCTTTTTGATTGAAGCTTGGTTCTCCCAGCATCTTCCATTGTCTCGCCTCACAAGTTCAGTCTACTCACGTGTGCGCCATTCATGTTGCACTTCTTAATATGTTGTGCTTGTGATTATGTGAAAATTTTGTATTTTAACCCCTGCAATGCCTCTCAAGTGTCCTTCGTCTTCTAAGGCTTCTGGTAGTAAGCCTATGTGGCAAAGGAAGATGTTGACAATAACAGAAAAGGTAAAACTGCTAGATGTGCTGAATGAAGGAAGAAGGTTTGCGGACGTCGGCCGCCATTTCGGCATCAACGAATCTACTGTTCGACACATCAAAAAGGACGAGGCAAATATCAGGAAAACAGTGACTATTACTTTTAATAAAACAGCGAAGAGAGTCATAACATCCCGTAATAAGATAATATTGCGAATGGAATCTGCTTTGGCCCTGTGGATTGCTGATTGCAGGAAGAAGAACATTAGCTTAG
>JAXCGZ010007563.1:220000-227500 GCA_037179515.1 Halocaridina rubra
GGCTGCTCAGGGTAGTGCTGTGTTGCTGGCTTGTTAAGGTAATGCAATTGGTGGTCGTGGTCGTTCGGGTTATCATCAAGGGAAAGTCAATGCCGATGGTGATTCCGTTGAGAATAATCAACACTCTGGAAGGCGCTACTATCATTGTGGTGGTCCACATTTGATTAGATTTTGTGGCAAAGCCATTATGTTGGGCGTGTGGGAATGAGGGTCATATATCTTCTAATTGCCCTAATGGACAATCTGGTCAGGGAAACTAGAAGGCAGGAACTTGTGCGCCGGAAGATCTTCCAGGGTGGGGATATCAGCGCTACCTGTTGTTGACGCAGTTGTGGAGAGGCGGAGTGTCAGATCTCTCATTGACATAGGGTGTTCACGCTCAGTGTTGGCCCCGTTGGTGTGTGGTGCACAGGGTGCAGTGGATTTGGTGGGAGCCGTTAATGGTGATGCTTTACATTGTGTTGGGTCTTCAGTGGTCACTGTCAGTGTTGGTGGAGCGACTGTTGTGGTGAATTATGTGGTCACGGAGACGTTGGTGGATGGCATTGATGCGGTCTTGAGTGTGGATCTTATTGAGAAGCTGGGTGGCCTTGAATTTTGCAATGGAAGTGTGAGACTTTGGCCTGATGGGATTATTCCGGCTCCAGTTAGTAATGTTGTTGCCATCGCTGCTGGTGTGGATGATGGTTTTGTTATCGAAGACAGTGATTGAGAGGCCAAATTTGATGAAAGGTGGTGGATTGTTAAATGGTGTTGGATAAAAAATTGCTAACCACACCTTTCGAACATGGTGCAATGTTACAAGAGTGTACTTGATACTTCTATTAGGGAAGCTTTCAACAAAGAATTGGAGAGTTGGGTTTCGAATTGATGATTGGTAAGGAGCAAGAATCAACAAAACATGCAGGGAATTATTCCTTTAATGGCTGTTACATAGATCAACAAGGACAAGATTCGTCCTGTCTTAGATTTCCGAGACTTGAATGGATTCGTTGAGAATCATCCGGGTGTGGATGTGTCAGTGTGTGATGAGACAGTTTGGCATTAGAGACGTTTGCCTGAGCCCCTCATATAGTCAACTTGAGAGCAGCCTATCTTCGAGTTCATGTTGATGAGTCTTTGTGGAGCTATCATCGTGTGGTTCATGATGGTGTTGTTTACAACCTCACTTGATTGGGCTTTGGGATGAACTGTGCACCCAAAATAATGTCTAAAATCTTGCAGACAGTCTTGGCTCAGGATGATCAGATAAGAGATGGCACAAACAGTTACATTGATGACATAATCATCAATGAGAATGCTGTGCCTGTTTCTGAGGTTGTGAATCACTTTTCCAAGTCTGGTTTAGAGACTAAGCCTCCTGAAAAGTTGGAAGGAAGTTGAGTTCTGGGGTTGTTGCTTTCGAGAAACAGTGAGGGAGCATTGGAGTTCTGTCACGTAAACAAGATTCCTAGCTTGGCTGATCTCGACGGTGTTGACAAGGAGGTAGTTATTCTCGTAGTTTGGCCAGTTGGTTGGGCACTATCCTCTGTGCAGTTGGCTGTGAGTTGCTTTAAGCTATGTGAAATGTCAAAGTGAGGGTGGCCGTTAGGATGATGGTGTTGGTGATAAAGCATGTCGTTTGATGAGAGGCATTATGGAGAGGGTGATGGTTGATGATCCTGTGAAGGGATTCTTCCATGTTGATAGTTGTGGAAGAGGTCGAGATTG
The DNA here is from genome assembly GCA_037179515.1 of Halocaridina rubra. NCBI lineage: Eukaryota > Metazoa > Arthropoda > Malacostraca > Decapoda > Atyidae > Halocaridina > Halocaridina rubra. Next base: position 221,711 of record JAXCGZ010007563.1, read on the forward strand.
GTGTGATGCAAGCAGTCTTGCTTTTGGAGTGGTGGTTGAGATTGGTGGCGAAATTGTCGAGGATGCAGCGTGGCTGAGGAAAAAGGACGATCATGGTCACATAAATATTGCTGAGCTGGAGGCTTTGTCAGGGGTGTGAATCTTGCTTTGAAGTGGGACTTGGGGCCTATTGAAGTGTTGACTGATTCTGTGACTATCAAGTGGTGGTTGGAGTCTGTTCTTGTTGAAGATTATAGGATCAAAATTAGTGGAATGTCTGAGGTTTTGGTCCAGAGGCACTTGTCGTTGTTTCGGGACTTGGAAAGGGAGCTTCAATTGAACCTCACAGTGACCTACGTTGCTTCTGAGAGGAACAGAGAGGATTTGTTGACGCCGGTTCCCAGAGTTTGGCTGACAAGTTTGAGAGATTTGTCAGATGCTGGTTTAAAGGATGTTTGCACAACAACGGTGAAGGACTGTCATGATTACCATCATTTGGTTGTGGAAAGATCATGTTATTTGGCAAGGATGGTAGATTCTGAGGTCGATTAGGAGGAGGTCAGATCTGTTGTGCATTCTTGTGTCCAGTGACAGTCTATTGATTCTGCACCTTCCAGGCTTGAGGTTGGGTGTTTAAGTGTCCAAGAGAGTTGGAGTCCTATCACGTTGGATTTTACACGTTATGAGGGGAGGTGCTATTTGACATTGGTAGATTGCGGGCCGAGTCAATTTACAATTTAGAGGGAGGTGCAATCGGAGAACTCAGCGGACATTGGTGTCCATATGGAGCAAGTTTTTCAAGAAATAGGCCCCTTGGACGAAGTGTTGATGGATAATAGTACTGCTTTTTTATCAATTCGGCTTGTTGAGGTCTGCAAGGAGTGGAATGTAACAAGAAGATACCGTGCAGTTCACAGACCAGAGGGCAACGGTACAGTGGAATGAGTAACCAAACCATCAAGAGCCTAGTGATGCAAAGCAGTAAATCTCCACTGAAAATAGCCTTTTGGTACAACTTGGTTGTGAGGGATGCATCAAGTGACGGAACTGCCCCTTGTCAGATCCTCCACGGGTATCAGTGGCGTCACCCTGACCAGATTCGACCTGCTGCCCATGAAGAGGAGTTGGGGAATTGTGATTCTTGGGTTGGCAACAATGTGTGGGTGAAAGCCTCCAATAACCGTTGCACATCTCAGTGGAGGAGAGGAGGGTTTCACAGGTCATGTCTGGGAACAATGTTGAGGTGGACGGAGTGCCTTGACATGTGTTGGACATTCACCATTTGTTCACATATGAGGAGGAGAGCAGTGGGGATGAAGAATGATGCTGCACTGAATGAAGAGTCACCTGAATCAGCAGTGATGCCACAGCCCAGGAGGTCCAACAGGGCTAGGCGGTCTCCAGTCTGGCACCAGAATTATCAGATGTGATCTGGAGATCAGGAGGGGATATGCTGAGTGGATTGTTAGAGTGGTTGGAGTGATCAGAAGCTATGAGGTGTTATTGTGATGAGTGGATTGTTAGAGTGGTTAAGGTGATTAGGAAAAGATAATGAGGTGGTGATGAAATGGAGAAGGTGATTGGAAGTTAATGAGGTGTAGTTTGTGTGTGGAAAGACAAGTGAGGAGAAGTGAATCAGTGACCACTGAGATGCCGTGCTGCTAGTTCATTGTTTTTCTGTGTCTGTGTGATAGGCCCTTTACTGTTGCTGGTTGTCAGCTGCCGTCTTTGGTTGGTGTTCGAGTTGTTGGTGAGCTAGTAAAATTTTTTCTTTTTGTGATATGCTATCAACCAGCTTGAGGTGAGTTACTTTTTAACCACATATACTTTCCAGTTTGATATTTTTCATTTTTTATTTGGTACTGGGCTCGATTTTTTGTTTTTATTTTCATATTATTATGCATATCTTCCATTCTTAATTGTTTATTTTTAAATTAATTTTAATTCAGTTTGAGCTCTTAAAGTCAATTGTGCACGTGTGGAATTGATTGTTTTTTTTTTCATAATGCATTAAGTTCCCATACTTTTTTTTTTGTTGCTTTCCTATAATTGACTTTGTGCTTTAGAAGTTATTCATTGATTCATCAAACTCGTGGTTGTTACATTGTCAGTGGCCAGAATAGGACAGGGATCTCTGCTTTCTTATAGGTTCCATGATACTTTCATAGTTTTTCATGTAAATATCGATATATTAGGCAAGTATGTATTTTCTTAACAAGTGTTGGTACTCTCGTGGAGTCTGGTAGCTTAGTGGTAGAGCGTACATATTGGGATGCAACTAACTCGTGTTTTAGTTCACCGTGGAGCATTAGGAAGAACATCCAGGCTTAATACCTCCGCTCAAACATGTCTGTGTCCACCCACATTCGAATGGGAACTAATTATGACAGTTCGTAATGCTCAGAAGATATCTTGGCATTTCCCACTAGAACCCCTAGAGTTACTGCTGATTTTCATGTTCAGTGACTCTTTCTCTCTCTACATATATATATATATATATATATATATATATATATATATATATATATATATATATATATATATATATATATATATATATATATATATATATATATATATATATATATATATATATATATATATATATATATATACATATACATATACATATACATATATACATATATATATATATATATATATATATATATATATATATATATATATATATATATATATATATATATATATATATATATATATATATATATTATATATATATATATATATATATATATATATATATATATATATATATATATATATATATATAATATATATATATATATATATATATATATATATATATATATATATATATATATATATATATATATATATATATATATATATATATATATATATATATATATATATATATATCAGTGTCCATAAAGTATCACTCCCTCACTATCTCTCTCTCTCTCTCTACATCCATATACACATGACTTATATATATATATATATATATATATATATATATATATATATATATATATATATATATATATATATATATATATATATATATATATATATATATATATATCTTTGTGTTTTATTCTTGCCCAGTCCCGATGAGGGTGGATTATTTATTTATTTTTGTGGCCCATCCTGGTGTCAAAAAAAAAAAAAAAATATATATATATATATATATATATATATATATATATATATATATATATATATATATATATATATATATATATATATATATATATATATATATATATATATATATATATATATGGTGGCCATAAAGTCTCTACAAATTTTAAAGGGACTTTCCGTCAATAAGTATATATATACCATATATATTTACTCAATGACGGAAAGTCCATTTAAAAATCTTAGGGAAACTTTATGGACACCTGGTATATATATATATATATATATATATATATATATATATATATATATATATATATATATATATATATATATATATATATATATATATTTTTTTTTTTTTTTTTTTTTTTTTTTTTTTTTACAGTGATCCCTCGCTATATCGCGATGCATCTTTCGTGAATTCAGTGTTTTGCGTTTTTTTTTTTTTACAAGCTTTTTTTTTTTCTGGGTATATGCGAGAATCCACGATATGTGGAAATATTAAAATTTCCAGTATTTTCATCATTTTATTGATAAAAAAAAAAGTATTTCCTAGCCTAATAATAATAAAGTACTAAAAAATTTAAAAAAAACATGAATGTAAACATGTAACTCACAGTATTGCACCATGTAAAATATGATACTTTTATCGGCGTTTTGGAAGACGAAAAGGGTCGCACTTACATGAGCTAGTACATATTAAAATTTCCAGTATTTTAGTTATTTTATTGATAAAAAAAAGTATTTCCTAGCCTAAGAATAGTAAAGCAATGAAAAATAGTAAAATACATAAATTTAAACATGTAACTCACAGTATTGCACCATGTAAAATGCTGTACAATAGCAGACACTGTATTGGCGTTTTGGAAGATGCAAAGGGTCGCACCTACGTGAGATAGTACATGGGATGCTATTGGCTGATGGGTGGGAGACGATGAATCACAGAATTCTTTTTCTGTATGTTCTGTATCATGGGGTCTGATTGGCTTTTTGATTGAAGCTTCATTCTCCCAACATCTTCCATTGTCTTACCTCACCCGTTCACTATACTCACGTATGCGCCATTCGCGTTGTGCTTCTGACTACGTTTTGCTTGTGATTTTGTGAAGCTTTTGTATTTCAACCTCTGCAATGCCTCCCAAGCATCCTTCATCTTCTAAGGCTTCTGGTAGTAAGCCTTTGTGGCAAAGGAAGATGTTGACCATAACAGAAAAGGTAAAACTGCTAGATATGCTGAAGGAAGGACGAAGGTTCGCGGATGTCGGCCGCCATTTTGGCTTCAACGGATCTACTGTTCGATACATCAAAAAGGACGAGGCAAATATCAGGAAGCGACTATTACTATTAGTAAAACAGCGAAGAGGGTCGTAACACCCTGCAATAAGATAATAGTGCGGATGGAATCTGCTTTGGCCTTGTTCATTGCTGATTGCAGGAAGAAGAACATTAGCTTAGACACCAATATCATACAAAGAAAGGCAAAAAAGCTGTACGAGACATTCGCTGCAAACGAACCTGACGACGACAGTGACGACCGTAAATAGGAGGAGAAAGAAGAAGAAATCAACGACCCACAACCAGGACCCTCCAGCGATTCTCCACTGAGGAAACCATTGTTCGTTGCAAGCAAAGGATGGTTTGCCAAATTTTTAAAATGCTATGGCCTAAAGAGTGTTTCTGTGCATGGCGAAGCTGCCTCTTCAGATACAGCTGTAGCTGAAGAATATGCAAAGAACGACTTCATGAAAATTATCGCTGAAGGCGAATATGCTCCTGAACAAGTATTTAACATGGATGAGACTGGGTTATTTTGGAAGAGAATGCCGTCTCGCACTTTTCATCTTCAAGGAAGAAGTTAAAGCCCCAGGATTTTAAGCGCACAAAGACCGCGTTACCCTCGTCATGTGCGGGAATGCTGCAGGCTTCATGTTAAAGCCCAGGCTTGTCTACAAGTGTAAGAACCCTAGGGCTTTAAAGAATAAAAACAAGAATCTGCTGCCAGTGTATTGGATGCATAACCCTAAGACCTGGATCACAAAATGCCTCACATCGGACTGGTTTCACGAATGCTTTATCCCTCAGGTCAAAGTTTATCTTGCGGAGAAGGGCCTTGAATTTAAAGTCCTTCTTTTGATGGATAATGCTGGTGGCCACACAACTGATCTCCAATATGATGGTATTCAAGTAGAGTTCCTGCCACCAAATACGACATCACTGATTCAGTCTATGGATCAAAGCGTTATTCATGCGTTCAAGGCCCTCTACACACGGAATGCCCTGGCGAACCTGGTTGACTCCATGGATGCGGATAAAGAATTCATACTGAAGACATACTGGCGTAACTACACGATTGCTACATGCCTTCAAAATATTCAGAGTGCAATCAAAGAGATGAAGCCGGCCACAATCAATGCCAGCTGGACGAAGTTGTGGCCGGAAGTCATCTACGACTACAAGGGATTCGCTCCTGACAAAGTCCATAACTCGGCAGTTGCAAAAGCTGTGAAGTTGGCTGCATTTCTTGGAGGAGAAGGCTTCAAAGATTTGACTCACGAAGACGTGAATGAACTGATCGACTGCCACTCGCAGCCTTTGACTGATGAAGACCTGGAGGAAATGACAAAATCAGCAAGCGAAGAAGAGGAAGAAGAACAACCAGAGGAAACGCACGAAGAATTC